>VMDO01009631.1:0-76205 GCA_007922755.1 Pedetes capensis
TACTATATAGTAAAAGATAGAGAAGACTTGGATGGGAAACTTAGATAGGAAGGGGGGAGGGGGAAACATAGAGGAGGGTAAGGGGTAACCTATATGAATAATGCTTATCAAATTGCATATATGAAAATTGTCACAACGAAAAGCATGTCAAAATGAATCACATTATGATGTACATTAAAAATTTCTAATAAAAAAAAAACAAACCCTATGGATACCAGAGAAGTACTATCAAATATAGTGTTGGAAAATGAGCTGCCCAGGGTGAAAGATATTCAAGAAATGACTGGGGAATAGTTGTCACCTCGAAGTAGAGTTAATGATGGGAATGGAGTAAAGCCCCTGGGACCTCCTTTTGTTGCTATGGCATGACTCAAAATGAAAAGAAACATAGTGGCTACAACAATGGGCTCAAACATAAAAGGATCGTGTGCATGGCACAGTGTTGAGTAGTGTTTAGTTCTGTTATACATAAGGTTGCCAAGAGTAGAACCTGATTTAACAACACCTAACAACAATGTACACATATAGATATACACATATATATGCCTATGCATGTACTACATATTAATATAGGCACATGTGTATGCATATACATGAATCTAAACAACAGAGATCCCTGCTGTGTTTACAATTCTCAACTCTAAGTTGGACAGAGACTATATAATTAATTGGCTCACCTATGTGAGTCAAAAAGCAACTTTTCTGTAGAGGCTTCGGATAGCAGTCGCCTGAGAAGAGAGTAACATCATCAACAGCATCCGTTAAGATCTGAGATGTGGCCTCTCAGACATTTTACTAGGGAAACAGATGTAAGTAGCCATTGTCTTCAACAAGTGCAATGTTTCTGTTGTGTCAATTAAAATAACAAAGGCTCATCATCTTCCCTATTAAAATTTTCAAGAAAAAGATAAGTTAGCAATCAAAGACAAAATGCAAAAGCAATACACAAAAGACTTTGAACTCTTTTGTTGTTGTTGTTGTTGTTAGGTGCCATCAAGTCAGTATCCGACTCATAGCGACCCTCTTAGAATTTTCAATGGCCGACTGTTTTCAGGATTGCCTTGGGAGTGGATTGCCACGTCCTTCTCCCATTTTTGCGGTGCTGGGAATCGAACTCGAGACCTCAGAGACTGCAGAGCAGCGCTCTACCAACTGAGCTAAATCTCTTTTGGAAGTTTTTAAATTATAAAGCCAAACAAAGAAAGAGCTAGAAGATCTGCTTTTTCTTCTCTCTTCTTCTCTCTCTCCTTTTTTTTTTTTTTTTTTTTGTTGTTGTTGTTTTTTGGTTTGTTTTTCTGTCATGTACAGTGTTTTCACAATAAGCTCCTCCTAGAGGAAGTGGCCAGCTTTGCACAGGCTCATTTCCACCTGTCTGGGTCCAAGTAAGCCATTGGTCACATCTGGGTGCACATATTTGGTTCTGAACCTATAAACCCCAGGCAGGGTTCCCTTTCTTTTTCATTAAATTTCTTTCTCAATGGATTAGTTTCTTTTTCCTGCAAAGTAATTTTAGCCTACTGGTGGCGTCAGCGACACTATATTAAAAGTCAAATTTATGTCAACATCCGCAGATGAAGTATCAGATGTTGCTGTTAACACTGACATCAAAATCATTAAGAAATTTCCATCATGTAAATTAATTATCAGAATTGTATTGGCATGAATACATAATGACATTATTCATGCAAATAATTAAAAATATGCCTCCTGAAAACAAATGACAATAATGGAATAAAATGTCATTATTGTGGCTTCGCAACGATCCATTAGGCTTGGTTTTCGGCATGCAAGCCTTTCCGATTATCGCAGAGAAGGGAAACAGAATGCAGGCATGTGATTAACGTCATGAATGCCCGAATGGAGACTGAGAACAGCACAAGAGCAGGCAGGGGCATCGTGAAGCCTGGGCAACCCTCTTTACCGCCCCTCTTTATGCTACCATTATCTCCACAATTATTGTTGAAAAGAAGGTAGGTGATTGTATTGTTTCCAATCTGAACACTCGAGGGACCTCTCATATAAAAAGGTGGCGGTTATTAAAACACTGGTGCTATTACAGAACATGGCAGAAAAATATAATTATCCTGAGTTCTCACAGGTTATCTCTTGCCACCCCACAAAAATGTAATTACCGCCCACCAGTGAGCGCACAAGAGGGTTTGATTGAGGAGTTCACAAATGTCTGCAAACTCTTCTGGCAAGGAGGAGACCAGGCAACGATGGGATTTAGGAACCTGTGGGGGAAAATGTCTAACCCTGTCAAATTAACATGGCCAACCACGTGTAAGACACAGCACATACTTCAGTGGCCGTCGCAGCAGCTAAGGACAAATTTAAAACCAGCTTCTGAGCAGTAAGCAATGAAACCAGCACCAAGGAGGTCAAGAAGAGCCTATCCACACCTGTCCCTCCCAGCCAGATTCTTCCAAGGAAGCTTTAGCCACAGAACTATAGAATCCCATCCAAATTCACTGGTAAATTAATGAAAACACAGCAAAAATTCACAAGAGTGACATGCAGTCAAACCATATGAAAATGAAAGATTTCCCACCGAAAGGGCATTATTGTCATTAACAGAAAAAGTTGCAATGGTTGATGGAGGAAAAGGAAGTTGTCCCCGTTCCTTAGAAAGTTGCTTTTCTAGAAAAGTCCAGAGCTACTGCTCCGTGGAGCTTGCTTAACGAGACATCAAAGCTTCCGTCGTGGCTCAGAAGTCCAAATCCTGCTGGGGTTAGTCAGTCTGTAGACAGGTCAAACCTGCCCCCCAACCTGTAACTATGTTCAGATCATGCCTTGTAGCATCTCATTGTTAATAAGCAATGTGTTGTAAGCATTATGTATTTGGAAAGCCCTTAGCTGTACATGATTCAGGCAAAGCATTCCCAATTGAAAACAGCACGTTCTGTAAACAAAACCAGAAACATCATTTAAATAAATGCCTCTCACACTTTGAACTTCCGAAGGGCCAGCTTTTAGCCCACACCTGGAATTTGTCAGACAAACCCAGCAGACTCAGTTTGTCTTTAGGAAGGAAAGGCGGAGACCAAGGCCGTCTGCAGTAGGGAGGAGCTGCCAGCATGGCCTCCGGATGGACGGCCTTCCTATGCTGGGAATGTTTGCATTTCCTAAATGCTCCCTAAGGGGCTGGGATTTAGCTCAGTTGGTAGAGCGCCGCTCTGCAGTCTCTGAAGTCCCGAATTTGATTCCCAGCACCACAAAAATGGGAGAAGGACGTGGCAACCCACTCCCAAAGCAATCCCGAAACAATCAGCCATTGAAAACCCTATGAGGGTCACTGTGAGTCGGACATGACTCGACGGCACCTAACAACAACAAATGCTTTGTAAAGGAGTAGAGGATTGAGTCTTCTTTGGGACTGTAAAACCAACTCTTACATCAGAGCCTCCCTGGAGTTCTGAGAAGAAAGCCCTGGAATCCTGGAAGAACTTGGGGAGTCGTGACTGACTCCCTCTATTTGGAAAGAAGAATATTTTTCCTAAGAAGTGACCACCAATCAAAAACTAGTATGCATCAAAATTTCTCTGAGAAAATGAATATTACTTCTAAAATACAAAGCTTTCTCTTTCTACTACCAGTACTCACTGAACTTTGTATTTTAAGAAAACCCCATCCAGTTCTGTGCTCACCTTAAACCCAGGCGCTCAGGAGACTGAGGTGGGAGAATCATGGCTGCAAGGCCAAAGGCATCCTGTGCAACTCAGCAAGACCCTGTCTCAAAATTTTAAAAAGGGAGCTGGGGGTGCAGGTCAATGGTAAAGTGCTTGCCTAGCGTGCATGAGACTCTGGGTTCAACCCTCCAATACTGAAAACGAAAAGAAAACCAGCTGGAAGGTAATGAAGAAACCAAATGAAAATAGTAATAATACAATGAATGCTCCTTCCTCTTAGGCATTACTTGTTGTTGTTGTTGTTGTTGTTGTTATTGTTGTTGTTAGATGCCGTCAAGTCGGTATCCGACTCATGGCGACCCTGCATACAACAAGCGAAACACTATTGTCAGTGCATCTCTGCTGTTCATAGCATTTTCAATGGCGGATTGATTTTTGGGAGTGGGCTGCCGGGTCCTTCTCCCAAGCCTACAGCACCTGGTGTTCCCAGGTGGTCTCCCATCCAAGTACTAACCAGGCCCGGCCCTGCTTAGCTTCCGAGATCGGACGGGATCGGATGTCACAGGGCTATGGCTGCAGGCCCCAGGCATTACATTTAGCTTGACATAAATGAATGAATGAATGAATGAATGAATGAATAAATAAATAAATGTAAGTAAGTAAGTAAATGGCTTAGTGTTATGTCAGGGCCTAGAGCCAGTAAAAGTCCCCAGCCCTTGCCACCCCCCTGGTTTCCGAGCGTGATCACCAGGTCACTTCTCTGCCTTCTGCTCCCTACCTTGTCTCCAGTCTGTAGACCAGAGTCTGCATCATGCTTAGTCTTACTTGTTTTCTTCATGTTTCTCTACGCGTGTGCAATGAGCAGGGAACCGGATTTGCCAACTCCTAAGGCAGTGGAGAAGGGAGTCCACCTTGTTCCACGGCACGCGTGAGGACGAGGACAGTGGCGATCGTCACACAAGGCGACACCCAAAGAGACCAAAGACCAGCGCCAAGAGGGGCGTGGCAGACTCACTCATGTCAGTACCCGGCATTAGGGTCCCGTGAGAGCAGACCCAGGTGAGGCCCCGTCCTAATGTGCGAACATGACCACCACCCCTGGCTCTGAACCTGATCCTGCTGGGCTTAGGTCCATTCAAGCCAAACAAAGAAGAGCAGACGCAGCCCTGTTCCCCAGGCTCGGGACAGAAAGACCGCAGGGAGGTGAGCCCATTCAGGAGAGAGGGGAAGAGCCCCCAGAGAAAGTCTGGGCCCTCAGAAGATCCAGGCAGAACGGGATGGGCAATGTTTTGGCCACTCACTCATACAGAAAAAAATGCAGACAAGAGTCTTGGATTCCTTTTTTTTTTTTTTTCAGTACTGGGGGTTGAACCCAGGGGCGCATGCCTGCATGCTCTACAAGTGCTGGACCACTGAGCTGCACCCCCAGCCCATTTTTTTACTTTTTGAGACAGGGTCTCACTAAGTTACACAGACTGCCTCTGGTCTCAAACTTGTGATTTGCGATCCTCCTGCCTCCACCTCCCCAGCGGCTGGGATTACAGGTGTGCACCACCGCGCCCAATGCAGGGTCTTGGGTTTCTAAAGCTTCCAGGACAGGCCCCAGGCCCAGTCCACTCGCTGCAGATCTGCCGAAAGCAGAGGGGCCCCAGGGACTGGGACACCGCTCTCCCCTGACTAGGTGAGTGGAGCATGGTCAGAACCCACAGACAGCACATTTTCAACACCCACACTGTGCACGGAGAGGAACAGGATCGACCACAGATGAGTTTGGGTTTGTGTGACTGAAGGACTCTACCACCTCCTCCTCCCCCTCCCTATGCATGCTTGGAGCTCACTAACAATTCAACATGTTTACTTGAAGTGTTACAATGCTTGTTTAAAGTTCCTGTATAATTAAGTCTGCTCAAGTTTCAATTTCCTGACCTATTGGGGGGGTGGGGTTTCTCTGAAGAGGAACAACAAAAATGTACTGACCATAGGACATCTGGACCTCGGATGGTTGAAACTTAGTTTCCTTGTGTCTTCCTGCCACCCCTTAAACTATATAAAAACTCCAAGCCCTTCTCTTTCCCAGTCGCCTTCCCTCCCTTGTTAGGGAGACTCTATGGAGGGTTGATCCCTGTGCCAGAAATAAGGCCTCATGTTTATTGCATCGATCCGCGACTCCGCGACTCGGTGTCTCTCTGGGGCCTCTCTCCTTGAAGATCCTAATTTGGGGTCCTACATGACCAAATGAGGCAGGCCATTTAATTAGTCCTTGGCCGTTTGCCTGAAAACGGGATGGGATCCGCCTGTGCACAGGGCGTGTTATCTCCCAGAGATGCTTCCCAGGGCACAGTGCCCCGTGAGATGCAAAATGTGCCCTTATCCCCACCAGCCAGCCATGGTCCCTCCTGTGAACACATCACTCCTTCCTAAAATCCTACCGTAAATATTTACAGCAATATCTGGGGGAATGCACCTGCAGATCAACTTATTTCAAACAGATAAGACATATTTTTTCACTCCCAGCTTCTCTCCTTCCTCTGAGAGCAGATTAACACTGGACTGAACAGAAGCAGATACTTTCTTCACCGCACCAAATATCTTTGAGAAAAATAATTATTGAGAAACTGCAGAGGTGGTAACAATCACTCAAGTCCCCATTAGTAGAATTAATAAATGTTTCATTTACTCATACTTTGGTTTGGACTCTTTTTCTGTGCTGTTGTTAGGTGCTGGAGAGTCGGGTCTGATGCACAGCAACCCTCGCAGGGTTCTCAGTGGCTGATTATTTTGATGTGGTTCGGGAGTGGACTGCCATGTCCTTCTCCAGTTTTTGCAGTGCTGGAGATCGAACTCGGGTTCTCACACAGCACGGAGCAGCCCTCTACCAACTGGGTAACCCCAAGTCCACTTGAAACAATAAATTAGTAATATATTCACATAGCCTCCCCTTCAAAATCAGGAAAACATTACAAGAACAGTAGCTCTCCTCTGTCCCTACTCCAATTCCTTCCTCCACGTATCATCCAGATATAAGCCCACGTGCCTCAACAATGAGTCTTTCCAGATTATTCCTACGCCCTTGAATGTAGGCAAACACAACCTCAAAGTCAGTTGACTACAATGAAACCACTGTGACCTTCTCCCCTGGCCTCTGCCACCCCTCACCCTTGCACCTCCTCCTGGAACTGACAGTCTCACTTTCTTATCGACCACCGGAGCTCCTGTTGTTCTTCTCACATCACAGCCCAACTATTTGTTAGGAAACCCCATCTAAAGTGACGTTCACCATTTCCCCAAGTTATCCTTGCGATAGTAAAGCAGCCTTTCAACGCTTCTTCAAGTTAGTGGGCGCTCCCACCCTCCCCCAAGAGGAACAATACTAATTGTCCAAATGTTTTATAGGAAGAAATAGCCATCCCTTTATCTACTCTTTTTTCCACACATGAGATGTTAGTGTGATTGTCACCCTCTAAAGGCAGGGACGCGGGTTAGGTGGAGGACCCAAACCCCACAAGCCATCTGAAATGGCCATCATGCTCATTCATACCATCGTCATTCATTACGCACAGGTTTAGGGTAGAAAAAAAGTGAGCACTCGGCTCTGAGGTGTAACGTGAAAGCCGTCTTCACCACCAAAATATTTCCTCTGCTAGCCTGGGATTGGGCTGGGATTTAGCTCAGCTGGTAGAGTGCCGCTCTGCAGTCTCTGAGGTCCCGAGTTTGATTCCCATCACCACAAAAATGGGAGAAGGACATGGCAACCCACTCCCAAGGCAATCCTGAAACAATCAGCCATTGAAAACCCTATAAGGGTCGCTATGAGTCGGACACAACTCGACGGCACCCAACAACAAAAACAACAAGCCTGGGATTGCCTGCAGCCGTAATCCTGTGGCAGCTGATCCTGTCATATCTCAGAAGCTAAGCAGAGTTGGGCCTGGTTAGTCCTTGGATAGGAGACCGCCTGGGAACACCAGATACTGTAGGCTTGGGAGAAGGACCCGGCAAGCCACTCCCAAAAATCAATCCACCATTGAAAACCCTATGAACAGCAGAGAGGCACTGACAATAATGTTTCACCTATTGTATGTAGGATCGCTATGAGTCAGATACTGACTCGACGGCACCTAACAACAACAACAAGCCTAGGATTAAGGCTGTGTCTGGGTCGAGTTCCTCAACACTCGCCATTCAAAGGCATCTCTTAATGCCAAAATGCGTAAGTACAAAATCTAAGATACCAATTAGATAGTTAGCATATCCACAGAGCGCAACTCTAAGAGAAGACAGTGCTGTGGGGCTTGTGTGTCGCTGTGATGCTGAGGCCCATGCCACGGGAATCTCAGCAGAACCACCCATGGTGGACAGGTTTCAGCGGAGCTTCCAGACTAAGACAGACTAGGGAGAACGACCTGGCAGCCCACTCCTAAAATAATTAGCCTTTGAAAACCTTATGAATAGCAGAGAAGCTTCCACTCCCAGGAACGGACAAACAATGAGCCCCCCTGGCTGGAAGGATCTAAGAAACAACTGGAGAAGAGTCGCCTCCTCAAAGTAGAGTTGACCTTAATGATGGGAATGGAGTAAAGCCCCTTGGACCTCTTTTTGCTGATGTGGCCTAACTCAAAATGAGAAGAAACACAGTGGACGCATCAGTGGGCTCAAACATAAAAAGACCGTGGGCATGGCACAGTGTCCAGGAGGGTTTTGTTATGCTGTACCTAGGGTCACTATGAGTCCACGGCCCCTAACAGCAAGCTGTATCTGGATGAAAAGGAGGAAGGCAGGCTCAGGCGGCCCTGCAGCAGGATGGCCAACCCCTGCCTGGCACCACGGCAACAATGGTGGGATCGTGATGTCCCTATGGCCTTGTGGCACTTGCCACGTGGGCTGGAGGTAGCGGAAAGGCTCCTGACTCGTTTTCCCTTTACCACGAGGCAGAGCAGAGCAGGAAGATAGGGAGGCTGCCCCGAGCTGCCCGAGCACTTCTTAACCTGGCCCCGAGGGCAGCCTGAGAGCAGAGCCAATGACTCGGAGTCACCCCCGCCGCCTGCTCAGAGGCCCCGCCTGCTCTCAGGCGAGGAGCTGCTGGGGGCAAAGCGGGAGAGACTCACCTCACATCGACTTGAGATAAAAGCGGTTTGTCAGAAAGTCGCTACAGGATATATCAGGAGCCCGTGCACAGGGCCGGCCTCTGTTTCCCACTCTGTCTCTGTGTCTGTCCCCCTTTGTGCCTCTCTTTCCGTAACCACCCCACCCATGCCCACGCGTGCATATGCGAATGACATAAAACTGCCAAGATTCCATCTTTTCACCGACAAAAATGGCAACGTTATGAGGAGCAGTGCGCGTAAACTCTCTCCTCCCCCTTTCCTGAGGATCATAATATCCCGGTTTAAAAGAGAATCCGCGACTCTATAGAATCACTGGGGCCAACCCCACAGACTCCAAATCCCGGGCAAGCAAACCTTCGGGCACAGCGTGGATCCCCAATGCTTCCCTGGAGAGGGTCGTACTGGCGCCCTGTGTGCACGGGTGTGTGTGC
Organism: Pedetes capensis; assembly: GCA_007922755.1. Classification (NCBI taxonomy): domain Eukaryota; kingdom Metazoa; phylum Chordata; class Mammalia; order Rodentia; family Pedetidae; genus Pedetes; species Pedetes capensis. The sequence goes on from VMDO01009631.1 coordinate 9,166, forward strand.
AAGCATGAGCGTGGCTGTGTGCAAGGGCAGGGTGTCACAGTATCTCTTGATGATCATTCCCAGAATTAGGAGTCCCTGTCACAATTATTTGAAAAGTACGCTGCAATTCGAACCAGCATTCATGTCTGGCCATCTGTAGAGGATGTCACGGCAGCATCCGAAAGATATACATCTGAGCACATTATTTCTTTAAGCCGCCTTCTGTTTCCCTGTAACATAGACTAGAGGAATTCCAGGGCTTCCGCACCCACACTTTGCTTGGCTGTCGGGTCATCCCGCAGCACTCCCTGCCTGTTCATGCTCTACCCCTCAGTGAGGGGCAGGGGGACGGTCCGGAGAGGAATAGGGGTCAGTTCTCTGAGAATCACAGTTGTATTGCGGATTGGAACCGCCAGCTGGAGTAATCTCAGCGCATTTACTGCCTGTTCACAATATCCCACCTTTGACCGGAACCTTTGTTGTTGGATGCTGTCAAGGCAGGTCTGACTCATAGTGACCCTGCGTACAACAGAGGAAACACTCCCCAACGCTGTGCCACGCCCGGCACTTTCTGCTATTCATAGGGTTTTCAATGGCTAATTGTTTCGGGAATGGATTTCCATGTCCTTCTCCCATTTTTGCGGTGCTGGGGATCCAACCCAGGGCCTCAAGCACACAGGCAGCACTCTACCACCTGAACTTAACCCCAGCCCTGACAGGAACCTGCTGTTGTTGTTGTCAGGTGCCGTCAAGTTTAGTCCGACTCATAGCGACCCTATGTAAAGCAGATGGAAACACTTGCCAATTCTGTGCCAGGCAAATGATTTTATTTATATTTAAGCCCCTTGTTGCAGACACTGTGTCAATCCATCTGGTGGAGGGTTTTCCTCTTTTGCGTTGACCTGCCACTCTCCCAAACATGATGTCCTTCTCCAGGGATTGTTCTCTCCTGACTACATGTCCAAAATATGTAAGACACAGTCTGGCCATTCTTGCTTCCAAGGAGCACTTGGTTGTACCTCTTCTAGGACAGATCTGTTGGTTCTTTTGGCAGTCCATGGTATATTCAATAGACGTCTCCAGCACCACAATTCAAAAGCATCAATTCTGTTTCTGTCTCCCTTGTTCAATGTCCAGCTTTCATAACCAGATGATGAGACTGAAAATACCATGGCGTGCGTGTAACCTCCTATGTGGTCATCACCCACCCTGCCACCTCCTGAGCATCTCTGGGCCCACAAGGGAAAGTGCAATTCGTAAGCCTGCTCCAGGAGGCTTTGCTTCATCCCTACCTGCTCCCGCCTAACTTACCTCCTTTCCCTCACTCCTCAAATTACCCCCCTCTGCTGGACCAGGCTGTCTTAACTTTCCTCGGACACATCTCTGTGCCGAGATTCTGCTGATGCCATTCGCTGTCCCCCAGGAAATGCCTTCCTCCTTCTCCTGTTGTTGTTAGGTGCCATTGAGTTGGGTCTGACTCATAGCAACCCTCATAGGGTTTTCAATGGCTGACTGTTTAGGGATTGCCTTGGGAGTGGATTGCCACGTCCTTCTCCGATTTTGCGGTGCTGGGAATCGACCTCGGGACCTCAGAGACTGCAGAGCAGCGCTCTACCAACTGAGCTAAATCCCAGCCCTCCTCCTTCTCCTAGGTCCTCAGATTCTTCTACTCCAAATCCCCACCTGAGTCCACCCTCCGCCATGATGCTCCTTTGCTCTACTTTGGAATCCTGAGTCTCTCTAAAGGCCATGTGCGGAAGGCTTTCCCCCAAGGTGATGCTCTTGGGAGATGGTGGAGTCTTCGGGAGCTTGAGCCTCATGGGAGGAAGTGAGGTCATTGAGGGCATACCCTAGAGGGGGACTGGGACCCTGCCCCTCCTGCCCCTCGCCTGCCATGAGGTGAGCAGCCTCTTTTCCCATGCCCTTCCACCATGACGGTCTGCCTCATCACCAGCCTACAAATAATGGGAGCAACCAACCATGCGCAGAAATCTCCAGAGCTATGAACCAAAATGGACCTTTTCTCTTTATAAGGTATTTTCGCACAACTGACTAATGTACTTCCTCACGTGTAGAGTAGCAACAACGCCATCTTCACACAGGCCATGGGCATAGGTCAGGATAACGTGTACAAAGCATGATTCTTGGCAATTGCTCAGCGACAACTGTCCCTAATAGGAGAAGGACACTGCAACCCATTCCCCAAAATCAATCTGCCATCAAAAACCCTATGAATAGCAGAGAGGCACTGATAACAGTGTTTCACCTGTTGTACATAGGATCTCTATGAGTTGGACACCGACTCGATGGCACCTAACAACAACAACAACAACTGCCCCTAATACATTCTATGATTATTTCCTAACAAGGGCACAGAACATTATTCTCTCACCACTCAGTTTCCACCGGCTTCTCTGTGTGCTGGAGCCTTAAAGCTTGAACTCTCTGGTGTGTGTGTGTGTGTGTGTGTGTGTGTGTGTGTGTGTGTGTGTGTGTTTCTGGGTGTTGGACTCAGGACCTCAGGCTTGCATGCTCTGCAAGTGCTGGACCACTGAGCTGCACCCGCAGCCCATTTTTTACTTTTTTTTTTTTTTTGAGACAGGGTCTCGCTGAGTTACGCAGACTGCCTCTGGTCTGGAACTTGCGATCCTCCTGCCTCTGCCTCCCTAGCCGCTGGGATTACAGGCATGTGCCACCGTGCCCAGCACTCTCTGGTTCTTTTGAATCCCTCCTGGTGCTGCTGCCACCTGATTTGCAACTACTTGTGTCTTTCCAAAAGGCCACATTCCCTGGGGAGCAGGGTCCCTCTGCACACTGGGCAGAGAAGGTGCCCTGAGGGTACCCACTAAGTTGTTGGGGGGGGGAGGTGTCACTAAATAAGTAAGGAATTTGAGAGAACCCTATTTTGCACATTTTATAAGAAGAAAACGCTATAAGGCAAAGAAGACAAATGTGTCAGGGTAGGAGGGGAGTATATATAAATAGCACCGCAAGCAAAGAACACCGCAATTTAGTTTCATGGAGCCTCTCAGATTCAAAGCATTACCAGACATTTGCTGGAAAGCGTTAGTTGTAGCAAGGGCAGATGACTCAATGAAATGTTTGAGTCCCGTTTTGTAATGGAGGTGCAGCTCCCCCGAGACGTCTTTTTACCAGGCTGAGACCCAGCCCAGGATCAGGGGGCAAGGAACCAGTGGTGCGGGAAATTCACAGGATCAAACAAGGCTCAGAGGTTAGCCAGACAACTGATCGACGCCGCAACATGAGGAGGGCCTTGTAATTTTGTGTCCCAGAGCCCAGAAGCAGTGATGATGTGAGTCTAGCCCACTGCTGTGGTGAGGCTGTCTCTTCCACTGGGGCTTCCTGCATGAACGCCGTCTTTGGGCACCGGGGAGTTGGAATTGATTTACGGTTCGCTGATATTGTTCTGCAAGGAACCCGAGGGGCAAGTGCATTCTGGGTAAATCCCCACTCAGTAAACATCCACACATGTCTCTGATGAAAGACTTCTTTAGTGTGCTCATCTGGGAAACTGTTAAAGCTTGAAATATTTTTATTAGCCTCATAAAAGACTGTGCTACTTACTCTTCTCAGTTCCTAACCCTGATTGCAGGAAAACAGTAGTAAGAGATTAGTTTTCTAACTATCGGTGCCCTCCCCCTCCCCATCTCACTGGAAATATTAGTCAACTAAACTACCATAAGCAAGGAAAACAGAGAAGAAAAACAAAACTTTCCTCAATATTTGTATCCAGCAGAGTGAGATTTATGCATGAGATGCAAATTACTACGTGTTATTTACACATCTGAGGGAAATAAATGTTGAATGTACATGTTTTGAGGGCATATTATTTTTAAATATGAAAGTAGCAAAAAATTATTAGAGCATTTGCAACTCCCACTCGGTTAAGGAGACATCGAAATGAGTTTGTAAAAGAATTTTTATCAGAATTACAGATACTAGGGCAAGAAAAGCATCAGAAAAATAAACAGCATGAAAAGTCCGGTTCTTTCTACTTCTACACATCCTTTAGAAAAATTGGTTGCATTTTCAAGAAATTATAGGCTCAGTCCTGTGTCTATAAAAACTTTGTTATTAATTAAACATCAACCATGCAACATTCATGCACTTATTTCCAAGCCTTCTATTGTTTCTGTTGGAATTCAAGCAAAGGGTGCATTTTATTATCTACCTCTGATTTTTTTTATAGGTCTAATTGTTTTGGGGTTTTTGTTTGTTTGTTTTTTACTTTTTGAGACAGGGTCTCGCTAAATTACACAGACTGCCTCTGGTCTCGCGAATTTGCGATCCTCCTGCCTCCGCCTCTCGAGCCACTGGGATTACAGGCGTGCGCCCCGCACCCGGCTCAGGTCTAATTGTTTTAAACAGTGAAACACTGAGAAAAAGAGAGATCTACTTGCCTCATTCTCTCAACCACTGATAATTCATTTGGGAAATGATGGCAGAAAACAAACTCTCTGATGAGTACATCAGAGTTCCCTCACAAATAATAAAAAATCTTAGCATATACTTTGTGCTGGTCTCTGTTCTGAGTGTTTTATGCATATCATTTCATTTCACTCTCACAATAACCACCTCAAGTATGTACTGTGACTATGGCTGATTACAGAGGCAGTAGAAGTTAGGAGAATTCCCTGGATTGCATAGCTGGTAAGTGGTAAACAGCTGTCCTATGCTAAGTGGTGGGCTGGGATTTAGCTCAGTTGGTAGAGCGCTGCGCTGCAGTCTCTGAGGTCCCGAGTTCAATTCCCAGCACCGCAAAAATGGGAGAAGGACCTGGCAATCCACTCCCAAGGCAATCCCGAAATAGTCAGCCATTGAAAACCCAATAAGGACTCAGATACCGACTTGACGGCGCCTAACAACAACAACAACATGGTAAGTGGTAGAACCAGGGTCTGATCTCAGAACCACCTCGGAAGCTGAGCTGATCTAATAGGCAAGGATCGCCATGGAGCAGTCTTCTGGCGCTATGCCCTGTTTTTAATAATTCTTTCCCCAAGTATTTTCTTTTGAATTGAAGCAAAGACTTACAGTCTATTGATGAGAAGCCAATTAGCAAAAGATGAATGAATCCACATACATAAAAATCCTGTAAATAAAACACTGCATAAAGGCTCTCTTGCTCACTTATGTACCACTGCTTTCCACAGATAATTTTTGTTATTCTTAAACAGCTTTGTTAGGCATACTTGATCAACAATGAACTGTACATATCAAGGTTTCTGCTACAGTAAGCTCTGACTTACGCATATACCCTTAAAAGCATGCTACCATCAACACAGTGAGCATGTCTGTCATGCAAGGCAGGCTTCCTGGGAGTGTGACCTAGGCATTGCACAGGACCCTGCACTTCAGTGGGCACCATGTTCAATTTAATGATCTGCTATGGCTTCTTGAGGGACTGGGATTTAGCTCAGTTGGTAGAGCGCCACTCTCCAGTCTCTGAGGTCCTGAGTTCGATTCCCAGCACTGCAAAAATGGGAGAAGGATGTGGCAACCCACTCCCAAGGCAATCCTGAAACAATCTGCCATTGAAAATCCTATGAGGGTCTCTATGAGTCGAACACGACTCTACAGCACCTAACAAAAACAACAACAACAACAATAGCCTCTTGAACAAAGGAGATAGGAATAGAATTGATGCTTTTGAGCTATGGTGCTAGAGACGTCTATTGAATATACCATGGACTGCCAAAAGAACCAACAGATCTGCCCTGGAAGAAGTGCAACCAGAGTGCTCCTTGAAAGCAAGGATGGCCAGACTGCGTCTTACATATTTCGGACAGGTAGTCAGGAGAGATCAATCCCTGGAGAAAGACATCATGTTTGGGAGAGTGGCAGGTCAATGAAAAAAAGGAAAACCCTCCACCAGATGGATTGACACAGTGTCTGCAACAATGGGCTTAAACATAAATAAGATCGTGTGCCTGGCACAGAATCGGGAAGTGTTTCGATCTGCTGTACATAGGGTCCCTATGAGTCGGACTCGACTGGACGACACCTAGCAGCAACAACAGCAACATGGCTTCCTGAAATTCATAATAGCTTTTGAACCAGAGGAACTGTGTTCTTTTTGCCCCACAAACTATGTAGCCAGTGCTTCCAGCCTCTCAAATGCTGCTGCAAGGCCTCCCTGTTTATTTTAGTAAAATACACCATATAAAGGCCTGCAGCATAGCCCTGTGGTATCTGATCCCGTCAGATCTCGGAAGCTAAGCAGGGTCGGGCCTGGTTAGTACCTGGATGGGAGACCGTCTGGGAACACCAGAAGCTGTAGGCTTGGGAGAAGGGCCTGGCAACCCACTCCCAAAAATCAATCTGCCATTGAAAACCCTATGAACAGCAGAGAAGCACTGACAATAGTATTTCTCCTGTTGTACAGAGGGTCACTATGAGTCGGATACCGACTTGACGGCACCTAACAACAACAAACAAAAACCAAATAAAAGTTGCCCTCTTAACCATTTTTACGTTTACATCTCAATGGCATTAAATAAATTCACATGGTTGTAAAATCATCAGCACCTCCATCCAAGAACTTTTTTTATCTTCCCAAACTGAAACTTTGCACCCATTAAGCCAAACTCCCCAGGAACCCTCCCCTGCCCCCGGTATCTGCCATTCTACCTTCTGTCTCCCTGACTTTGACTCTCTTTGTGTCTCCCAGACACAGAGACACTCGAGTTCCCCCAACATTCCTAGGTGGAAGCCTGCTCCCCATGGTGGCGATATGACGAAATGGGACATTGTGGGTGCTCAGACCATGAGGACTGCACCCTTAGGGGCAGGCTTAGTGCCTGACGAAAGAAGCCCAAAGGAGCTTGTTTGCCCCTCCCTTCACAGGAGGACATAGCAAGAAGGCGCCGTCTGTGAAGCAATGAAGCTGCCGTCAGACACCAAGTCTGCTAGTGTTGGCGCTTGGTTTCCTACCCTCCAGAATTGGGAGCAATGCTTTTTTGTCATTTATAAATTACCTAGTCTAAGGTGTTTTGTTAGAGCAGCCAGGACAAAGATGCATAAAATATTTGTCTTCTTGAGACAATTTTCATTTACTTAGCATCATACCTTCCTTACGAGAGTGGTCCCCAACCTTGTGGACATCAAAGATCAGTATCATGGAAACCAATTTCTCCGTGGACCAAGGGCAAGGGGGACGGCTTCACAATGATTCAAGTGCATTGCATTTATTGTGCACTTTATTATTACGCTGTAACATACTATATAGTGAAATATTACACAACTTACCCTAATGCCTAATCAGTGGGAGTTCTGAGCTTGTGTTCTTCCAGCTAGCCGGTCTTCTCTGGAGGTGATGGGATGCAGGGACACCCGAACTGTGTTGTCGAGCTATCAGTGCAGCAAACCCTGCTTCGCACAGGCAGGATGCTGGGAATGGAAGCAGGCTTCTCAACGCCGCTGGCGGCAACCTCAGCATATCCCACCTTGATTTCAACCCCGGATATGTGGAGACTTGAAGTTGTCTCCACCATACTTTCAAGGCCACCGTCCTGGTGGGTCTCAAGCCGTTGATCCTCTTTCGGCGAGGACAAAGTCAGTTCACCTGGCTGATCGCAAATGGGTCATAGCTCAAGTCCTTCCCAGTCCAGGAGGCTTTTGTGGTTGGGAGGTCATGCCCGGCCTCTACTGAAAGCTGACACGCGTGCCCACGCACCGGTTGGGAGAAAGCAAGTCTTTGCTCTGTCTTTCTCAACATCTCTGCTAATGTCTGAAACATGTGAAAAAATCCCAGTGTTCACACCTCCACCCTACAACTCCAGTGTGGCTGTGAATGCAGCCAGTTGGTGGGGTTCGTTAAGCAGGTTGAACATGTCCCATAAGGAAGCAAGCTGTGCCACTCATTATGTGTCACTGGAATGCGCTGCCAGTGGGGACTGCTTTTTTTTAAAAGAAATCTCCGGAGTGGCTCTTGTTGTTGTCAGGTGCCATCCAGTCGTACCCGACTCATAGCGACCCTCCTAGGGTTTTCAGTGGCTGATTGTTTTGGGATTGCCTCGGGAGTGGATTGCCATGTCCTTCTCCCATTTTTGGGGTGCTGGGAATCGAACCTGGGACCTCAGAGACTGCAGAGCATCGCTCTACCCACTGAACTAAATCCCAGTCCAGAGCGCCTCTAGTAACTCAGAAACTCTGGCCAGCGATCAGCCTTTAGGAAGTCATCTCACTCCTGCGCCTGAGAGAAGACGTGCGCGCTCTGCGTCCATCTCACAGAGCTGCGTGAACAGACAGGAACGGAGGACAGGAAGGTGATACAGTTGGCAATTTTAATGACGTCCTGCAAAACACTGTGAAGTTCAGCCAGCCAGTAATTCCCCTATGGGTGAAATGGTGTGCAGACTCATGTGCAGAAGCGACCTCTGCCTTGAGCAGTGAAAGGCAAAAGCAACTTGGTCACGGCAGCCGCTCCATCTGCTCACGTACTGACAGAAATGAACAACTCGGTTCTCCTGTTATGTGGTCATTCAAAGACCTGAATAGTTCAGCAGCTGTGGCATTGGTTGGCAAGAAAAGTGCACATAACATACCCATATGCACATCCTTCTTAAAATACACTGCACAAAAGTATTGTTGCAAACCTCCATAGACCCATCAACCAGGATTGTGGACCACAGTGACTCATTACTCATTTTGTGATAGTTTTCGGTTATTTAGCATAATACCTTATGAGAGTGGTCCCCAACCTGTTCAGCATCAAGGATCAGTTTCATGGAAAACAATTTCTCCTTGGACCAAAGGCAAGGGGGATGGTTTCTAACGGTATCTAACAGTTGTGCCTCAATATCTTCTTCTATCACATCAATTGGTCTAGATATGGTGCCAACCAAAAAAGGAACATGTGCCACCTTATGAACTGTACCTCTTCTAAAAGTTCACAAGCATCCTTAGCAGCGGGGAGGCTCACTCCTTATCAGTGGTAAAGGCCTTCCTAGCTTTAGCAATGGGGTTATCCACAAAGAATAATGCTGTTAACACAGACAGACACATTGGTTGTGCCATGAGATTTGGGAAATAGCTACACAAAAGGGGATCCAACCAGATGCAGAAATTATCTAATGATATCATTAATATCACATGCAAATAAAATTTTGCTTAAACTCACTCAAAAGTAACTGCAGCAGTATATAGACAAGGAACTGCCAGAAAATCAAGCCAGATTCAGAAGAGGGGAAACAGGGACATCATTGCTGATGTCAGATGGATACTAGCCCAAAGCAGAGAATACCAGAAAGATGTCTCTCTATGTTTTATTGACTACGCAAAGGCATGTGACTGTGGATCACAATAAATTATGGATAACATTGTGAAGAATGGAATACCAGAGCACTTAATTGTATTCATGAGGAATCTGTATGTGGACCAGGAGGAAGTTGTTCAAACAGAACAAGGAAACACTTCCTGGTTTAAAGTCAGGAAAGGTATGCATCAAGACTGTATCCTTTCACCGTACCTCTTCAATCTTTATGCTGAGCAAATAATCCGTGAATCTAGACTTTATGGAGAACGTGATATCATGATTGGAGGAAGACTCATTAACAACCTGTGTTATACAGATGACACAACTCTGCTTACTGAAAGAGAATTTGAAACATTTACTGATGAAGATCAAAGAACCCAGCCTTCAGCATGGACTGCATCTCAAAATCAACAAGACAAAAATCCTTACAACTGGGTCAGTACGTAACTTCATGAAGAGATGCTCATGGAGAAAAGACTGAGGTTGTCCAAGGTTTTGTTTCCTTGGTTCTACAATTAACACCCACAGAAGCAACAGTCAAGAATTCAAAAGATGAATTGCACTGGGGAAAGGTGTTGCAAAAGATCTCTTTAAAGAGCTAAAAAGTAAAGACGTCACGTTGAAAACAAAGGTGCAGCTGACTCATGCCGTGGCAATTTTCAATCCCATCATATGGTTCTGAAAGCTGGACACCGAATAAAGGAGACAGAGAAGAATTAATGCTTTTGAATTATGGTTCTGGAGATGAAGATTGAGTATACCACAGACTGCCAAAAGAACCAACAGATCTGTCCTAGAAGAAGTGCAACCAGAGTGTTCCTTGGAAGCAAGGATGGCTAGACTTCATCTGACATATTTTAGACACGTTGTCTGGAGGAACTAATCCCTGAAGAAGGGTATAGTGTTTGGGAGAGTGGCCAGTCAATGAAAAAAAAAGGGAAGACTCTCAACTAGATAGGTTGACACAGTATCTGCAACAGTGCGCTTAAAGTGGGCTTAAAAAAGATTGTATGCCTGCCACAGATTCAGGAAGTGTTTTATTCTGTGGTACATAAGATCACGGAGTTGGACCCAACTCCATGTCACCTAACAACAACATCATTAGATGAAACGGTGGCAGTGGCCTTCAGTAACAGCTTCTGTTCTTTGTGTTCACAGTTCTTCCTTTGAAAAACTCCAAAGTCATCTTTTAACGCAAGGTGCTTGGGCTCCATGCGGCAGAGCAGTTTTGAAGGTTTCATGGTCTGGCTGGATAGCTGAAGGTCACATATGACACAAACCAGGCTTGGAGGATGTGAAACACTTGTTGTAACGAACTTGTAATTCAAGTAGTTCTCTTGGTATTTTATTTTAAATGTAGTTTTCTTTTTGTTGACTGTTTTAGACTCTTCTGCTACCTCCTCATTGGGTCTTCCCCCTTTTCAAAGTTCCCAGAGATGTTAGTTTTTTACTCATTTTGGCTAGGCTTAGCTCCGGGGCTCACCAAAACTTTCACTGGGACAAGTGTGCAGTGTGGAAAAGAGGTGAGGACTTTAACTGACAAATAAAATAATGGGCGGGTCATGCGCAGACTCCAGTAAGCGTGGGATTCTGACTGAAAGCCTGCAACCAGACACAGCTGTACACTTGAAGTACAGCAACTCACCTGCCACTATAAAGCCTGCCACCGGATGCAGCTCAAGTGTCATTTGCCACTCACTGACAGGGTTTTGATGTGATTCTGCAAACAGTTATGATCTCAGTGAAGTAAGATTTCTCTGTTAATGTTTTTCCGTATTTGTAGCCACTCCCCCGCAACAGCATCACCACCTCAGCTCCACCGCAGATCATCGGGCACTAGATCCTCACGAGGAGAACACAGCCTAGATTCCTCACACATGCAATTCACAGTTTGGGCTCCTATGAGAGTCTCATGCTGCCACTGACCTGAGAGAAGGCAGAGCTCAGGCAGTAATGGGAGCGATGGGGAGCGGCCATAAATACAGATGAAGCTTCTTCCGATCACCCACTCGTCATCCCCAGCTATGCGCCCTGGTTCCTAACGGGCCATGGATCAGCACCGGTCAGTGGCCCAGGAGTTGGGTAATCATGCCTTAAGGTTTATCCATGTTGTGGCATATGTCAGACTGTCTTTCCTTTTCAAGGCAGAGCAATGTTCCCTTGTACATGTTGGCAGCATTCTGTCTGCCTATTCATCAGTGGGTGTCTTGTGTCCATTTATATTCTCTTCCTCTTACGCCTCTTGTCTCCAGGCACTGAGCTGCTTCCTTTCACAGTTGATTAGTTAGAATTTTCTAGAGTATTATTAAAAGAGAATCGTACTGTTTTGGTGGCCTTCTTCTGCTCGATACAATTATTGTGAAATACATCCATATGGTAGCACGCACCAATCGCTCATTCCTCCTCATTGCTGAGTACTCCATTATAGAGACCCACAATTTAATTCCTGGATCGTGCTATGCAAATAAGCCTTCTGTGGACATTTGTGCGAAGTCTCTGTACCAATTATTTTTTTAAATTTATGTTTAACTAATACATAAAAATAAAAATAACACATATTTACCAGTATTGTATGATATTTCTATACACTTTTAGATTGTATAATGTTTAAATCAGGGTAAACATACCTATCTTCTCACACAGTTATCATTTCTTTATGATGAACACACTCAGAATCCTTTTTGTAGCCGTTTCAAGTACACCATAGGACATTATTGTTATTTTATTTCTCCTAGATAAATGTCTATGGGACAAGGACTCGGCAACCCACTCCTAAAAAACAATCTGCCATTGAAAACCCTATGAATAGCAGAGAAGCAGTAACAATGTTTCATCTAAGGTACATTGAGTTACTATGAGCCTGGTATCCACTCGGCTGTACCTAACAACAACTAACAGATAAATCACTGGGTCGTATGGTAAATAGAGACTTAACTATTTCAGAAACTGCAAGATTGTTTCCAAAGTATGGTGCCTTACCTTCCCTCCAGCTGACTGGGTAACTCCTCTCTTCCACATTCTTGGCATACTTGATCATTTGGATTTTCTTTTGATTTTAGCCATGTTTTGCTAAATGTGTAGTAGAAATGCACAGGTCATTGATATTTTAATTGCTTTTCTCTAGCCACCAGGGGCACTCTTCATGCGTTTGCTCACCACCTCTGTATTTTTTCTGATGAAGTGTCTACTCAAATATTTTGCCCATTTTAAAATATCAGGTGGTTTTCTTCTTATTAAATTTTGAGAGTTCTTAATATATCTTGATATGAAGTTTTTTATCCAATATAACTCTTGCAAGTAATTTCCCCAGTATATAGCCCATATGTTCTTTTTAGAGGGCCTCTTACATCCAGGCAAGTGTTCTACCACTGAACTGCACCCCGAGCCCCTTTTTTTATTTTTTATATTGGGACAGGGTCTCACTAAGTTACGCAGGCTACCTCTGGTGTTGGACTTGTGATCCCCCTGCCTCAGCCTCCAGAGTCAGCAGGATGACAGGTGTGCTTCAGCTTACATTGTCTTTTGAAGATAAATCATGAGGCTCACCTCTTTTGTTTGTATCTCTCTGAGATGGCTGTCTTTTGCTGCCTAATATGTGGTATTTGGGAAACTATTATCACATATTGCTTTCTGCTTTCATTGCTTATTTTGAATGAAAGGGTAAATCCAGTCCCTGTTACCTTTTCTTGACTGGAAGGTATATTTTAATATACATTTTAGAAAGCATAAACAACAAGGTTGAGATTATCAAAATATACCTTTGTTATGTCGGTGTTGTTAGATGCTGTTGAGTCCGACTCATAGTGACCCTCATAGGGTTTTCAATGGCTATTTCGGGATTGCCTTGGGAGTAGGTTGCCACCTCCTTCTCCCATTTTCTGGTGCTGGGAATTGAACTCAGGACCTCAGAGACTGCAGAGCATCACTCTACCAACTGAGCTAAATCCCAGCCTACCTTTGTTATACGTATTCTTAAGTCTCAGTTGATTATTTATATTATGTACCTTTTCCCTCAAAAGTTAGTTGGAGAATAACCATCATTTTGCAGAAATCTGAAAACCTTTTGGAGCTGAAAAGGGTAGGAGCTTTCATTCCACAAAACAAAAATCATCCAGTAATGCTATCTCTAAGAGGAGATGCCATTGGTCTGTAAGGACTGGTTGTTAAGTTGCAAGGAGCCTTGGACGTGGTCACACTCTAGGCAAATAGACGGTTCAGAATTCATTTGTTAGAGATTTCTTTTTAAGTTAGTCACTTAGTAAAAAGTAAACAGAGATATGTTCCAGGTTCAGGGGTGACAAGATAAATTCTAACTATATGGACCTTTGTTCTAGGGTCTAAGGCAATTTAGAATAAATCCTGTCCTCAGACATCTTTTGATTGGCAGACACAGAGAACTTTTAAAATATTGGAATAGCTGTCAGTGATTATAAATCCAGACATGGGACCCAAAACCCACATTTCACTTTCCCCTGAAGGAACAGGTGGCAGGTACTTGGCCCCTTGTGGTGACATTGGCGAATGGTGCCCATCTCGTGCCAGCGTCCTGCCTTCTCGCAGTGGCCAAGGAAAGCTGGAGTCTATTTCTGCACATATGTGTTGCTTCAATCCTCCCCATCTCCCTGCTCACATTACCTGCCACGTCCCTTTAGAAACTTAAATTGGAGAGCCAGGTTGAGAGTCTGCCGTACTGGTTCACAAGGCAGCAAGCACAAGGCTCTGGGTTTGGTGAGGGAGTCGTGGGCTGTGAGGAAGAACCACTACCCCACGTCATGATGACATCCTACCGTCTAGCCTGGGACCTGCCCCGCCTGGCCAGGCAGAGGGTGTGTGGAGAAAGCACGCGGCTTCCTAGCTCACTAACCTCAGAGCACAGCCCTGACACTTGGTGGGCAAGGCAGGAAAAAAGGGCACAGAACTGTTGAGGGCTTCTGCTGGTCTGCCTGTGTTTGCAGCTGGGTCCTCTGTTCCCTCCACCCTCGGTTCCCCCTGGCTTAAGCAGCAAGTGGCTGGATGGGCTGAACAGTCTCTGCAAGGGGTGAGTGGCCAATACTTTTAATCCCAAGAGAAAGGAGCCTAATAGACTCCTCATCACACAATATTTTACCATGCTTATTTTTACTTTTTATTAACGTTTTTTAAATGACAATCATATACATTTTTTCTGCATTACCAATCTACTGCCTAGAGTAGGACTATATAGAGATTAACTGTACCAGTCACCATTTCCTTTACTCCAAAGAACTGGCCGCATCCCTCTTGAGCACTGTGCTCAGGGAACTAGCTCTGGCTGTGGCCTGGCTCCTACGCTGCTCAGCTCCCTGTGGGCACATCGCACTGGCCTCCCTGGGCCTCTGTGTCCCCATGCTGCCGTCCTATCCTCCAGCAGCAGCCCGTCCTGCACCCCCAGACCCAGGCACCCAACCTTAGCAACCCACTGGGCACGTCTCATCGCTTCTCTGTTTGTGTATACACAGATGACGGCACACACAAACAGAACATCGGTCCTAAGTTCTGCACTAGAGTCTTGGGGCTGCCAAAAGCAAATTCCCACACACCGGGTGGCTTAAAACAGCAGAAATGTATCCCCTCCCCATTCAGGCGGAGGTATGAAGGTTTGGACAGGCTCGGTTCCTTTGAGGGGCTCTGAGAAAGAAAACGCTCCCATGCCTCCCACTCTGTGCCTCTCTTCTGCATTCCAGTGGTGGCCAGCAGGCCTTGGTGTTCTTTGCTTATGGAGATAGTACTCCATTCCCTGCCTCCACCTTCACCTTCACCTGATGGTCTCCCTATGTATATTTGTGTGCCAAATCTTCCCCTTCTTTTTCTTATAAAGACATCAGTAACTGGGTTTAGGGTCCACCCTAAATCCAGGATAATCTCATCTTAAGATCTTTAACTTATATATATATATATCTGCAAAAGTCTTATTTCCAAAGAAGGCCACTTTCATAGATACCTGGGGTTAGGACTCAAACATACCTTTTGGGGGCCATAGTTCAACCTACTATGGTTTCCTTTAAAAATTGCTTTATGTGTTATTAACCTTCTTCCTGTCTTGATTTTCTCATTGAATAGGAAGATTTTGTCTAAATTATTGGATTAAAATCACTCTTAGTATTTTTAGTACTTATATAATAGTCCGTTGTATAAGTGTACCATAGTTTAAATATTTTCATATTAAAGTTACTACTTCTAGTTACTACTTCCCTTGCATTTGATTTTGCAAAATATGAACAGCATTACTATGAACAATCTTGGAGATAGTCTTGTTGTTGTTGTTAGGTGCCCCTGAGTCGATATCAGACTCATAGCGACCTTACATACAACAATGGAAACACTATTGTCAGTGGTTCTCTGCTGTTCATAGGATTTTCAACATCGGACTGATTTTTGGGAGTCAGTCGCGGAGTCCTTCTCCTGATACAGTCTTAGAGTCTGATATTTTATTTCTGCAGACAGTAAGTTCCTACAGATATCATTGCTCTGTCCAGGATATATATGAATATTTTTAATGTTAATAGAAGTTTTCACATAGCTTTCCAGGGAAAAAGCAATATATATTTCCACTGAACATCTATGACAATACAGTTTGCCCGCATCCAAGCCAGCTTTTCTAATTTTCCAAAGATTTAGATATATTGAGATCTATGACTTCAAATGCCTCTGACTATGAGAGAGATTGAGCATCTTTTTTATGTGTTCCTAGACTACATGGACTTGCTGGTCTGTTGTCTATGGGTGTCCTCTACATGTCTTCGATTTACAAATGTTCTTTATGTATTTGTAGATGCTAACCCTTCTCCTCTCTTTTAACTTAACCTTTAACTTGCCAGGCATAAGATGATTTTTCTCAAACATTCATCTGTCACTTGACCATGTTAGGTACATGCCTTACAAAAATATTATATATTTAAATAGTTAAATAGGTTTATCTTTTCTTTTATGGCTTCTGGATTTACTATCTTGCTTATAATGACTCCATCCAATTAGATATAACATGTTGTTGTCGTGTTGTTGTTGTTGTTAGGGGCCATCAAGTCAGGTCTGACTCACAGCAACCCTCATAGGGTTTTCAATGGCTTATTATTTTGGGATTGCTTTCAAGAGTGGACTGCCATGTCCTTCTCCCATTTTTGGAGTGCTGGGGATTGAACCTGGGTCTTCAGAAAGTACAGAGCTGTGTTCTACCAACTGAGCTAAACCCCAGCCCAGATTTAACATATTGCCACCCTAATTTTGTTCTACAACTTCTCCCTTCAAATTGTCAACCCCTTTAGCTTTTCTTGTACCATGTGAGACAGAACCTAAGCTCAGAGAGACAGCCAGCAGTATGCATACCTTTCTTAAAGAGGGCCTCCCTTTCTGGCTGAATTTAAGCTCTCCTTTGTTGAGCTTCCAAAATACAAAGGGCTCCACTTCTCTCATTTCAATATCATTCCACTTCACAGTCAAGCTCTCCTTAGACCAGAGTCATGTTGTTTAAGTGGCCTCAGAATGTGTTCTCTCCCATGTGTCTGTCAGATTGTCCTGCTGTGGGGATTTGCATGTTGCTGTGATGCTGAAAGCTATGCCACCAGTATCTCAGATACCAGCAGGGCCGCCCATAGTGGACAGATTTCAGCTGAGCTTCCAGACTAAGACAGACTAGGGAGCAGGACCCCAAAGCCCACTTCTGAAATAATTGTTGTTATTATTGTTAGGGGCCATCCAGCCAGGTCCGACTCATAGAGACCCTTATAGGGTTTTCAATGGCTAATTGTTTTGGGATTGCCGTGGGACCAGATTGCCACATCCTTCTCCCATTTTTGCGGTGCTGGGAATCGAACTCGGGACCTCAGAGACTGCAGAGCGGTGCTCTACCAACTGAGCTAAATCCCAGCCCTCTGAAATAATTAGCCACCAAAAACTCTATGAACAGCAGAGAAGCCTTGACATAGTGCCAGGCATGGCACAGGGTCAGGGAGTGTTTCATCCTAGGAGTCAGACCCAATGGCACCTAACCACAAAGAGTGTGTTCTGATGTCTGCTCAGGCTCTTAGCTTTCATCACACTCCTTGTTTAAAGTGTCACTCTTCCATTTTAAGATCATTATTTCTGGGGGAGGGGGGAATATTTTTAATTGGAATTGCATGCAGTCATATGTTAATTTGGGGGCAATTGACATTTTGGGTTTAGCAGAGGTTGTTTGTTTTCTTTAGTTTTTACAATATTTGGTGATTGAATAGGGGGCCTTGCACATGCCAGGCAAGTGCTCTACCCCTGAGCTGCACC
Organism: Pedetes capensis; assembly: GCA_007922755.1. Taxonomy (NCBI): domain Eukaryota; kingdom Metazoa; phylum Chordata; class Mammalia; order Rodentia; family Pedetidae; genus Pedetes; species Pedetes capensis. The sequence goes on from VMDO01009631.1 coordinate 26,696, forward strand.
CCCAATTCCACTTTTTATTTTTCATTTTGAGACAAGATCTCACTAAGTTGCACAGGCTACCTCTGCCCTTGGATTCAAGATTCTCCTGACTCAGCCTCTCAAATAGCTGGGATTACAAGCATGCACTCCAGTGCCTGGCTACAACTCACATTTTAATGATACTTAATTTTATGCCAAAAAATCCCTCTATTTTGTTGAGATTTTATTTTATATCCTTCCTTAAGATTTATGATTTTTTTTTTTTAGAAAGCTCTAATACCTTTGGATTAAATGTATCCATAAGTACTTTAGCCTGCAGCCATAGCATTGTGGTTTCCAGTCCCTTGGGATTTCAGAAGCTAAGCAGGGATGGGCCTGGTTAGTACTTGGATGGTAGACCACCTGGGAACACCAGGTACTGTAGGCTTGGGAGAAGGACCCGGCAACCCACTTCTCAAAAACCATCAGCCATTGAAAACCCTATGAATTGCAGAGAAGCACTGACAATAGTGTTTTCCCTGTTGTACGTAGGGTTGCTATGAGTCGGATACTAATTTGATGGCACCTAACAACAACAACAACAACAATAAGTGCTTTATTAATTGCTACATTTTAATGGAATTTTTTTCTTATTTTTATTTTTAGCTAGTTATCAGTAGCAGAGAGAAAGCTATTGATTGTTACCTATGTCATATCTAATTACTTCATCAAATTTTCTTATTAATTATAACTTTTTTAAAATTAGAGTAATTGGGATTTTATAGATATGTACTCATATTATCAGCAAAAAGAATAATTTTATCTCTTTTTTCTAAGTATTTTAATTACTATTTTCTTTCCTTATGCTAAAAAAATCAAATAATTGTGATAGTAATTATCCCTATCTTGTTCCTAATTTTAATGGAAATGAGTTTAGCCTTTTACCATTTAGAATAATGTCTTCTGGTTTTTTAAAATAAATTGTCTCTTTCAAATTTAAATTATTTCCTTCTAATTCTGATTTGCTTAGCTATATTAGGAAAACCTGCTAAATTTTTATCAAATATCTTTTTAGAATGTGTTAATGTAACATTTTTTCACCTTAAATGAGTTGATGTGGTGAATTACCATAAAATGTTCTAATAGTGAATCATTTTATATTTCAAAAGGTGGTGACTTAAAAATATGAGTTGGGGGGACACAGGGCTGAATATTAGTTGCCACTTTTTAACTTGGAATTCTTGTCCTTCTTATTTTTTATTTATTTTATTTTATTTATTTATTTATTTATTTATTTATTTATTTACTGGGAGTTGAACCCAGGGCCTCACACTTGCATTCTTTGCAAGTGCTGGACCACTGAGCTGCACCCTCAGCCCATTTTTTTTACTTTTTTTTGAGACAGGATCTCACTAAATTACGCAGACTGCCTCTGCTCTCAAACTTGTGATTCTCCTGCCTCCACCTCCCAAACTGCTGGGATTACAGGCGTGCGCCACCGCGCCCGGTTTAATTTAGAATTCTTACGTGTGTGGTTGTGGTATGACTGGCCCCTGGTCTGTTTTCTAGTACCGTCTCTGACAGCTTGGTGTTAGAGGAACCCGATAGTAGCTGACCTCGGCCTGTCCCCACCTGAGTCCTGTCCTCGCTCCGGGGCTGTGTGCTTGCTGGCTGCTGGGGACTCTACCCCTTCCCCTGTAGCTCCAATGCTACTGTGACCCCCAGCCTCTGAAGGCCCCTGCAGTCCCGCACCAGCCCACAAAGGCAAGGCTTCGCTGTGCACAGATGACCTCATGGTTATGCACGGGGTAAGGGGGCAAGAGCAATGGGCCCTGCTCCAGAGGAGGACAAACGTCATACAGGCTGCACCTGATTTCTGAAGGAACTCTGGGGGGACTGGGAATCAGGGTGGTCAGTAGGCAAGGCCAAGGTTTCTGTGCCACAGATTGAGAGAAGGAGGAAGACACGACTGAAGGTTCTCAGGCCTCACTGGACGTCCTTGTCTCTGGCAGCAGGTGTCCAGGAACCCAGGGGAGCGGGGTCTCATCTTCAGACATTCCTCACACACCCACAGATCCACTGCCTGCCCATCAGCACAGCACAGGTCCTACTTGGACCCAGGAGGTGGAGACAGTCAGACCACACCAACACTCTGGGGGACTCTGGCCGGCTCCCCTGCCAGGGCACCAGGCTGCCTCTCATCAGCCCTGGCCTCTGTGCTCCACCAGGCTACTTGTTCTCATCAAGGGCCTGGGTTGACATAAGCAAGGCAAATGTGCCCGGCTCTCTCTCCCTGCCTGCAAAAGTACCTTCTCCCCGCACACGGCATGGGAATGGGGAAGACAAACGCCGCCCGTCTTGGCCAGCTGATGCACATTCCTGTCCTGGATGAACTGCGGTAAATCTGCTATCAAAGGCTAGGCTTTGGGGAAGCCCCCACTATGACATGAATTCGAGCTTTATTTATTTATTTATTTGTTTATTTATTTATTTGGTACTGGGAGTTGAACCCAGGACCTCATGCTTGCATGCTCTGCAAGTGCTGGACCACTGATCTGCACCCTCAGCCCAGTTTTTTTGTTTAAGTTACGCAGACTGCCTCTGGTCTCGAACTTGCGATCCTCCTGCCTCCGCCTCCTGAGCAGTTGGGATTACAGGCGTGCGCCACCGCACCTGGCATTCGAGCATTATTTAAAGACAGAATTACAATAGTGGCATCAGGGAGAGCAGGAGGGCAGGGGCATAAAGCAAGCCCATGAAATGGACGTGGCATTGTTTACAAACTCAGAGAAAATTACTTGCGAAGATTTTGCCATATAAAATTATCACTGTTTAAAAGTGGCGAAAACGGTCCGTATTTCACAGGGCAATGTGTCACACTTGGTTGCTCCACCGTCAGAAACGTCATAAAGTCTTCTGAAGGTGGAGAAAAGGCAATGGAAGCCCCAGGTGCACTTGGTTAAAGTGCCAAGTGGGGACGCAGCGCATGGGCACAGCACAAGGTGGTCTAGGGGACCCCGCCAGCCCTTCCTCCTAAGGGGGAAACCAGGCAAGGGCCCAGAGGATTCCAGGGGTGGGGAGCTCCCGGCCTCCTCCATCTCAGCACGGGTGGGGGCATCCAGAACGCGGGACCCTGCCAGGGTAAGTCTTCTCAGAAACTGGGCTGAATTTTGCCGAGACACAAGGTGCACTCACATTCCGCGGAGCCAGGATTGTGTCTCCAGCAAAGCTCGCTGGAACCCGATGGAGGGGGTTTCAAGGCTCCCCGTGCTGTTTCTAGCTGTCCAAATCCAGTTCCCTGTCACAGGTCTCCCCAGGAGCGGTGTCCCAATTCTCCTCACTCCTCCTCCCCAAACAGGAAGAGAAACACCTTTCCTAGACAGAGGATCGGAGGATCGAGAGAAGGATGTGGCAGTCCACTCCTGAAGCAATCCCCAAACAATCAGCCACTGAAAACCCTAGGACAGTCGCTAGGAGTCGGAGTCGACTGGAGGACACCTAACAACAACAACAAACGAAGGATAGCTCTGTGCTGTTTAAACACACAACAAACTCATTTGTGTATTTTTTTAAATTAAAAATAAAATCATTCTTTTTTATTACTATACCAATGCATGTAGGAGAGAGTTAAGTTAAACCAATTTTTGAAAAAAAATTTTTAAGTCTTCCATATCTCCTTGTACAGAGACTGCAACCGTGAACACTTCGTGCGCCCAGATAAACTCAGCTGTCTTTTCACAAAATATGCGAAACACCGTCACATTTCTTTCTTTCTTCATTTAATAAGTCCCCAACCAATTTCCATATCATAAAAAGTTCTCCTAGAATATCTTAACGGTGCTTCATTTTGCTGTTTTCTACTGACAATTTAATTCATTCCATTCTCTTTCTATTCCAAACTTAAGTTTAGTTTTTAATTGCCTTAAAGAACTAGCTATTTTTACAAATACATTTTTTGAGTCTGTTTGTTCAGATTGCTTATTGGATAAGTAACGGACACGAGCTAGGCTGTAGGGAGACTCTGGGACTCTCCCCCTCTTCCATGGAAATGCAATCTGAGGGAAGAGGCATGTATTCTGCAAACATGCAAAAAGCTAGCTCTCTACTAATGATAACCCAGTGTCACCTAGTGCCTTAGAGGAAAAGAAGAGCAGGCCATGAGAAGGAATGAAGCTATTTGGCCTGAGGCCTCCAAGAAGCAACTGCACAAAGTAGAGGAAGGACTTCCTGGGACCGTCTTGAGTGCCTGAGTCAGCCTGCAGGGCCGAGGGGTCAGCCGACGCAGGGGAGCAGCAGTGGGGAGCTGCCCAAAGGTTTCAGTGGGACAGTGGCCACCTGAGTCAGGGCTTGAAAAGACTACCTTGTCGTCCATGTGGGGTTAACAAGGTGGCCACGGAACCCACAAGACGGCAGTGTGGTGCCCTTTGCGGAACATTCGCAAAGCACTGAAAAGAACATGAAAAGGCATCTGTGAGTCCGCTCCCTGCCTGCAGACAATCTCTGCTAATGCAGGAGTCCTGCATGACCCGCAGGACCCCAGTGGATACCTGAAACCCTGGGTGGTGTTGAAACCCAAGCTGTTTCTTCCTCTCTGCCCAGAGTGTGGCCACACAGCCCTGGAGTTAATCCGCTCTGTTATGTCCTACACCCTGGGGATGCCTCCTTCCTGTCACCTCCCTTGTGCTTTGGGGCGCTTGGTAAGTAAACTAAGCGGCAATTGAACACAAGGACTGTGGTACCTCAGCAGTAGATCAGAAAACCAAGGTGGGCACAGAGGGACCAGTGGGCAGGGAGTGCACACAGGGAAGGGGGGTTGATGCCCCCAAGGGACAGAGCTGCACGCCACAAGATGTCATCACGCTGCTCAGAGCAGAGTACAGTCTAAAACTTAGGAGCTGCTTGCTTCTGGAATTTTCCATTTAGTTTTCTCTGGAAACTACAGAAAGTAAAACCACACAGTAAGGGACCTAACTGTATAGCTTTGCAGAGCTTAATTTTGGCATGCATATAGCACTGTGGCATCCGATCCTGTCAGATCTCAGAAGCTAAGCAGGGTTGGGCCTGGTTAGGCCTTGGATGGGAGACCGCCTGGGAACACCAGGTGCTGTAGGCTTGGGAGAAGGACCTGGCAGCCCACTCCCAAAAATCAGTCTGCCATTGAAAGCCCTATGAATAGCAGAGGAGCACTGACAATAGTGTTTTGCCTGTTGTAAATAGGGTCGCTATTAGTCAGATACCAACTCGAGGGCACCTAACAACAGCAACAATGTACATAAATAAAAGTTGCTTGTTATTTTATAACAAAATGAAATCATATTGCATATTATAGCATACACTTTTCCTGTTTACTATATAAATAATATTTTTCCATGACAGATATAAAAGTTATTAATTTAGAAATTTCTATGTTGCTAAGTTTAATGATTTAACACATAGTAATAAAATCTGGATATAAAAATTGACTTAGGCAGGCCAGGATGATTAGTGAATAGTTGTTTGTTTTTGTTTTATAAAGAAGGTAGCAGTGTCTGCAGAAGGCAGAACGTGTACTCCTCTTAAGCATCCAGTTCAAGGAATTATCATAGAGATAGCGCACCTGCGGAAGACTGCTTAGATCAAGAAGTTCCCAGACCTTCCCTTCTGCCCTCTCCACCCTTATCACCTCTCACCTCTCCAAAAATAACTCTCTCCTGACTCTTAACACTTCGGGTTCATTGTGACTGCTTTGGAACCTTATAAAATCACTCAGTAATTTTTATTATAGAATATGTTTTCTTTTGCTTGGTTTCCCTTGTCAAATTTTATGATTTTGAGATCTGTTATTGCTTGTAGCTACAATTTGTTCATTTTTATGGCAATATAGATTCCATTGCACAGATGAATCTTTTTATATATTGATGATTTTATTAGTGTAAATTTTAAGAAATGAAATTGATAGGCCAAAAACCAAAATGTGAATATTTCCAGTTGCCTTCCAGAAAAGATACACTAATTTTACACTAATTACTCTTCTACCAACTATCTATGTGTGTGCCAAATTCTCACTCATGGCCTACAATGGGAATAGACTTTGTTATTTAATTTTTACCAACCAGAAAGACAAGTAAAACGCATTGTCTCTAAGTCTTTTAAAACTACCCTTTGTTAAGAATTGGCACAAATGCATAAAACACAAAACTGCCTTGTAGCCTCTTTCCCTTAATCATATATCAGTAACATGTTCTTTTGTCTCCAAATCTACAACTACGTCATAATTTATAATTAATGCACTATAACCTATAATAGGGCCTGAAGCCATACCACCCTGGCATTAGATCTCAGACGCTAAGCAGGCTCAGGCCTGGTTAGTCCTTGGATGGGAGATCACCTGGGAATACCAGGTACTGCAGGCTTGGGAGATGGACCTGGCAACCCACTCCCAAAACCATCACCCACTGAAAGCCCTATGACTAGCAGAGAAGCACTCACAATAGTGCCAGGCATGGCAGAGTGTTGAGTGGTGTTTCATCTGTTTTACACAGTGTCTGCTATGAGTCAGACCCACTGGATGATACTCAACGATAGCAACAATAATCTATAATGTGGATATAAAAAAATTTTTTCCTGGGGCTTCAACTATGTCAAATGCCTTAAGATTTCTTTATGAACTTATCATGTCGTGATGGCCTTTAATCCTCATATCAAGCCTTTCACTTAGGATATTATTATCTACCTTTTAACAATAAGACACTGAAGCACAGGAAGGTGTATAATGGCTCATTTATGATTAAACAGCTGCTGTTGCTAGGTGCCATTGAGTCAGGTCTGACTCATAGCTGCCTCACGTACAATAGAACAACACTACTTGACCCTGTGGCGTGCCTGTGACTATTGTCAGTGCTTCTCTGCTATTCACAGAGTTTTCCATGACTGATTGGGAAGTAGGCTGCCAGGTTGTCCTCCCAAGCCCTCAGCACCTGGTGTTCCCAGGCAGTCCCCCATCCAAGTGCTAACCAGGCCTGACCCCGCTTATCTTCCAAGATCTGACAGGATCAGATGCTAAATCAAAAGCTGCATCTAGGCAGGTCTTGTTCCAGCAGCTAGATTTGAATACCCTCAAAATCCTGACTGTCCTCACTAATTAATTAGCACAATTTCCTCTTCTTCAGCACAAGGGTATTGTTTATTCCCCTTGCACTCTTAGGACCTCTTGTAGATTATCATTGTACAATTGCTGCAACTTCATTTATATAACACTTCACTAGTACAACGCAGTGAATGACTGGAACCCAAAAGTTAGTCACTGCTTGATTTGCAAAGGTGGTGCTTTTGTGTCTTACAAAACTAACACCGATATATCTTATTTTCTGTAGAAACAAACTCAAGAAATCACTTCTATTTTTGACGTTTTATACTATGAACTTCTATTGGTCCGAAAAATAGACGTCACTCTCTCCCTAGGACAAACCCTTTCAGCTCTGTCTGGGGAGTCATCACGGTCACCGGCAAACAGTGTCTTCCACGTCTGCCCCTGCTGAGGAAGTTGCTGTGGAGCTGCAGATAACGTGGGAGAGCTTATGCATTGCCCAGCTCATTGGAGAATCACTTCTTGGTAGTTTTGCCAGAATTACGAGATTGCCAGTTAATTCCTCAGGACACCAGGAGGAATGATAACAAGAGAGTGACTGCCTTATTAGGACTCTGGAAATTTCAGATATACGCAAAGATGTCTGCAGGAAACTCCCACACAATTTAACTGATGACAGTGTGTTCAGCCAACCCCTGTCCACACAGCAGTCACCTCAGTGGCTGTTTATAAGAGCCGGTGCCTTCCCCTGCGCAACCCAGTGGCTGTCCCATGATTAATGTGCTGGTGTCTTCCCAGCTGCTCTGTCACAGAAGCTCTCCGATTCACACCACCCTTTCTGCAGAGACCTTTTTGTAAAAGCCCAGTTGAAATCATGCTGTTGTGACTGCGGGCTACTGCGCCTACCACCAAAGCATCGTAAAGAGCACAGAATTACTCTTTCCAATCATCCCGGCCATAAATCAACCCTCCGAGGATGGGGGAAACATCACGAGCGTTTCCTGCATTCATATTCATAAGTCTGTCTGGGCAACAGCATATTCTGGAAGGCGTCAGCGGCCCTGGGTGTGCTCTGGTGCGTGCGTGTGTGTGTGTGTTTGTGTGTGTGTGTGTGTGTGTGTGTGAGAGAGAGAGAGAGAGAGAGAGAGAGAGAGAGAGAGAGAGCAGAAGTGACAGATAAACGGAGGCTCAAGGAACTCTCAGCCCCCCTGAAATCACCCCACACGCTTGGATCTTACCAGGCCCCGCCTCGCTGCAACCACATTTTAAGATGGCTAAAAATTGCCAAGCTATCTGCTCCGTGCTATCCCCCTCTGCTGAACTTATCTGGGCCCAGTCGTTTGAGGAAAATGCAACTTGGCATGACCTTGATTTCTTAGCACCTGACCTTAATTTCTAATCAGTCTCATGTCTCAGTGAAGACATCCAGAGATGTCACCTCGGCCCCTCCGGCGCCTCGTGACTCAGAAGATGTTTACTTCATTCACTCTTTCGGGACATCTCCCAGAACCAGCACTCTGCAGCCTCCGCCTTCCTCCGCTCTCCAGGCCCTCCCAGGCTCACCGGGGATCTTAGAATCTTGGAGGCCCTCTCAGGCGAAAGTAATCTGGACGCCTCCGGGTCAGTGATGAAAAAAAAAAAATGATCGGAGTTCACACTGAGACTCATGAAGAGAATCCTTGATTCGGACCCAGAAAGACACTAAGCGTGCGTGGCAGTTCTGTGGATGGAACACAATCCAAGCCCTGCCAACAACAGCGAATTTTAAAGGCACGTGGGACAAAGTGAGGAGTGCACACACACATACATACACACATACACACACACACAATCACACATACATTCCACACATTCACACATTCACACACACACATTCACAAACACATTCACACACACACACACACATTCACAAACACATTCACACACACACTCACACACACATTCACAAACACATTCACACACACATTCACACACATTCACACATTCACACACATTCACAGACACACACATTCACACATACACATTCACACACCACATACACATTCACAGATACACATTCACACACACATTCAGACACACACATTCACACACACGAACATTCACACACTTGCACCCACACACACATGCACACACATTCACAGATACACACATATTCATACATACACTCGCACATTCACACACTTGCACCCACACACACATGCACACACTCCCACTCACACACATGCACACACTCCCACTCACACACATGTTCACACACTTGCACCCACACACATGCACACATTCACACACACCCCACACTCACACACTCACACACCCTCTCACACTCACACACAAGCTCTGAATATTAACTTTGAGAAGATTTTTTAAAAAGTCTAAATGTTCCGTAGCCCCAAGTTGAAGTAAAGCCTTCGAGTCGGGATAATATAAAGAAATGTCAGAGTTATTGAAGGGCTGTTATATGAAGAGTGACAGAACGGGAGCTGGATTGTTTTTCTCATGCGCTGACTGTGGAGCCAAATTTACTTGGTTGGCAAAGCAATAGACTTTCCCGCCAGCCCGGGGAGCTCCACCCGGACTCTGGAAGTCAAGCTGTCCTCTTTCTGGTTCTGATACTGTCACCAGGAATGAATGTTCCAGCTCCGTGACACAGCTGAGCGTCAAGTCCCAACCCTGGACAAGGAGCGGCCAGTGCCATGGTCTTTCCTCGTTGCTGTCACTGTTACTGGAGGCCATCTGCCAGGAACTGCACAGAGCCCTTACTGATCCACTCTGTTGTTGTTGTTGTTGTTAGGTGCCATAGAGTCGGTGTCCAACTCATGGCGACCCTCATAGGGTTTTCAATGGCTGACTGTTTCGGGATTGCCTTGGGAGTGGATTGCCAGGCCCTTCTTCCATTTTTGCGGTGCTGGGAATTGAACTCGGGACCTCAGAGACTACGGCACAGCGCTCTACCCACTGAGCTAAATACCAGAGGCTCGATCCACTCTAGAGACTTTATTTTCCACCTGTTTAATACGCTGTTGTTGTTGTTGTTGTTAGGTGCCATCGAGTCATGCCTGACTCATAGCGACCCTCATAGGGTTTTCAATGGCTGACTGTTTCCGGATTGCTTTAGGAGTGGGTTGCCAGGCCCTTCTCCCATTTTTGCAGTGCTGGGGATTGAACTGAGGGCCTCAGAAAGTGCAGCGCAGCACTCTACCAACTGAGCTAAGCCCCGGCCCGCCCCTTTAATGTGCTGTAATGTCCCCTAAACTTGAGGAGAAGCAAAGGCGGGCAGGCAGAGCCCCGCAGGACTCCTTGGCCCAGGATAAGGCTAGGAAGCCAGAACAGCCACAGGACAAAAACGCCTCTGGCCCTTACAGCCGTGGACAGACCTGGAGGAGGCCCTCGGCCCTCCGCCCTCTCAGACCTTTTCTTCCCTGGTCCCCAGCCAGCGCAGTTCTGCCACAGCGCAGGCGGGTGACCGTGAGAAACAGCAGGTCTGGGTCAGGGCCTGCGACGTGTGGCTGAGGATCAAACTGATCAGGCAGGTGTCACCTCTGGAGCAGGACCCCAGGCCCTCCACCCTGGTGTGAAGAGAACACCTGGGGAGACCCAGCGCAGAGCACCCCCAGCACCGCAGGCTGGCCTGCCACAGCTGCCTTGCTGAATGGCCCCAGGGCACAGGGCGCGCCTGAGATGGCCACGGCCCAGTGCTGCAACGGGCATGGGCCCCACTCACACCCACAGGGCACGGGGATCCCAACTCCCTGCCCCAGCAGGTCCCCATCAGCCCCAAACCCAGAGTCCCAGCCTCATTCACATTTCAGGCTCCAAAGAACAACCTTCAAAGCCACACTGAAAACTGACCTACAGAGCAGCTTTGTTTTATTCTGATTTTTAACTGGCAAATAGTGATTGCATCTGCCTGTGGGGTGCAATGTGGTGTTTTCACATAGTATACAAAATAGGCCTACAGCTGTAGCCCTGTGGCATCTGATCCCGTCAGATCTCGGAAGATAAGCAGGGTCGGGCCTGGTTAGTACCTGGATGGGAGACTGCCTGGGAACACCAGGTGCTGTAGGCTTGGGAGAAGGACCTGGTGACCCCCTCCCAAAAATCAATCTGCCATTGAAAACCCTATGAACAGCAGAGAAGCACTGACAATAGTGTTTCACCTGTTGTACTCAGGGTCGCTATGAGTTGGATACCGACTCGACGGCACCTAACAACAACAACAAATACAAAATAGAATGATTGAATCAAGCTGATAAATAGATCCAGGGCTGGGATTTAGCTCAGTTGGTAGAGCACTGCTCTGCAGTCTCTGAGGTCCTGAGTTTGATTCCCAGCACCCCCAAATGGAAGAAGTACATAGCAACCCAGTCCCGAGGCAATCCCAAAACAATCAGCCATTGAAAACCCTGTGAGGGTTGCTATGAGTCGAACACAACTCGATGGCACCTAACAACCACAATAAATAGATCCATCACTTATTTTTTGTGATAAGGCATTTGAAATCACTTTCTTTGCAGTTTTGAAACATGTTATCTTATTCTTAATTATCATCACGATGGTGTATAACAGATCTCTAAGGTTTTTTATTGTTTTCAGTACTGGGGGTTGAACACAGGGCCTCACGCATGCAAGGCAAGTGCACTCCCACTGAGCTGCACCCCAGATTCTGTTTTACCTTTTGTCTAGAGACAGGGTCTGGCTACATTGCGCAGGTGCCTCTGGTCTCAAACTTGCCATCTGGTGCCCCCTGTCTCAGCCTCTCACCTCAGTCACTGGGATGACAGGCACAAGCCACCAAACCTGACTAGATCTCAGAAACTTGAGCTCGGGAGAATCAGACTCTGGGGGAGAAACGCTAAGGAGAGCCCACCACTGACCAGCACTGACCATGTGGGTGCCTCCCACGGGCCCTTAGACACCGACTGCCCTGCTGCCCCGCTCTGCCCCTTGCACTTGCCATCCCAGGCTGCCCCTCTCCACAGGTGGCACACGGCTCTGCTGGTGCTCTTGGCTGCTGTTGGAGGCTTGGCGTTAACCTGCGTCTCCCTCCTGCAGGCCCTACCCCCCCATCCCCTCCCTCCTGCTGTGAGGATGGCGGTGGGCCCGGTAGTCATTCAGTGCTGACATTTCAGCTCTGTCCTCAGCCAAGAAGTCTCCATATGTTTGCAGAGTGGTCTTGGAAAATCCTCCTATGCTCAGCAGAGGCTCCCAAGGCGGGGGAGGAGGGGGGCTGGGCAGCCCCTGGCCAAGACCCTCAGCCACTGGACGGCTCCCACGCCAGGCAGGTGCCTGGGGAGCCACCAGGTCATGAGGCCAGCGAGGGGCTCAGGGCTACACAAAGCTGCCGGAGTGATAAGTGTGTCCCTCTCCGTCACACTGAAGAAGTCTCCTATCTATCTGGCCAGAGATAAGGCCCCCCAGCTGCCCGCTCCGCAGGATCCCAGCACGTTCTCCCGAAGGAGTGGGACACAGAAGCAAGGGGGGTGCGCTACTAACTCCTCAGAAGAGGCATCGAACCCCAAGGATATAAATGTCAGATTATATCCAGGAGCCAATGGGAAGGCGCGGAGCTCCTCCTCCTGGGGGAGCTAACGCCACCGGCACGGAGCCCACCCGCCGCACATACTAACTCGATGATGGATGGATCCAAATATTAGCATCCAGTCCTGGAGGGCTATATTTGCAGGGCCCCGTAAACTGCTTTGGGGAACAAGCTGTCCTGCTGTGACTTTGTATTAATCTCTGGCTTCTGGCTGGTCACGGGGTGTCATATGCACTATAATTAGATTTTGGAGATGTGTGCGGGGAGGAGGAAATGGTATAATTAAGGTAACCTATCGGATGCCCCACCGCATCCTTGCAAAAGGAGCCAGAATGCACAACCCAGCCCGGTCCTCACGCCCTCCTCCAAGGGCAGAGGCGGCAGGCACAGTAATCCAAGGAACTCAGAGGCTGATGTCTCAGCGCTCCTCTTTGAGGGAACCTATTTTCCACCCCCCAAATCAGTCTGGTGAGGTTGTGAGTTCGTGGCGCAGGTCTGGACAATTTCGCAGGAACGACAGGCAGGTTTCTAAAAATCTGTGTTTGCATTTGGTGCCACGTAGGGAGCCTTGTGGGCTGGGAGTGGGGAACTGAGCAGTCAGCCCAACAAGTGCACAGCAGTTCCGGAAGCTGCTCGGACCAAGGGAGCAGTGACACCTCTTTGAGCATGCCACTTTCCACCTGAGGACTGGCTTTCCACTCCAGCAGTCCATGCTACAAGCAGGAACGAGAGGGCTTGAGACAGTAACGGAAGTCAGACCAGAGCTGCCTGGCAGCTGGAACGAGAGGGCTTGACATAGTAACGGAAGTCAGACCAGAGCTGCCTGAGGCAAAGCCCTCCTCTGCCCTGAGGTCCACCTCCCAAAGGCTCCCGAGGTCATCAGGCCGTGGTCACTAAGTAAGGACTCTGGGTTCAATCCCAGACCCTCCTATGTGAGCTGTGTTGCTGGAGTCAGGTTACTTGCCCTCTCTGTTTCAGGTTCGTGGAGTCGTGGCCCCGGGTTGGCACACGCCTCCTTTGCCCGCCTCTCTGGCTGGTTGCCTGTCCCACTGACTGACTGAGCTTCTCCATGGATTCCTTGGGCCAGTAGGGCCCCAATGAGTGAATTGGCTGAGACCTGAGAAGCACTTGCGTGGGGGGTGGGGGGAATGCGCTTTTGTGCCCTGTGACCCTCTTGCGACCTTGTATGGTTGTCAGGACCATCCACCGGAAGACACAGGACAAGGCCTGGTTACCCTCGTCAGCCATTCAAGCTCTGGACAGGTGTCTGAGGCCATCCTGGCTGGACTGCCAGGTCTAAATCAGCCCAATGGCCCCAGAAGGACCACCTGGTGGGGCCACAGAATCGCAGACACAATGATGGCAGTGTCAAAGCCACTACATTTGCAGCAGGTTAATATACAGAAACTGATAAGAGGCCTATCCCTGGCCTTGATGGAGAAAGTAAAAATACTTCCATGGGGAAGGCAGAGGTAAGGATGAAGGCAGGCAGCGCTACCCCTGCTGGGCAGGATAAACCCTCAAGCCAGGGTCGCTGACACTTTCTCTAAAGTTCTAAGTTGTTGTTGTTAGGTGCCATCAAGTCGGTATCTGACTCATAGCAACCCTGTGTACAACAGGTGAAACACTATTGTCAGTGCTTCTCTGCTGTTCACAGGGTTTTCAATGGCAGATTGATTTTTGGGAGGGGGTTGCCGGGTCCTTCTCCCAAGCCTATAGCACCTGGTGTTCCCAGGCGGTCTCGCATCCAAGGACTAACCAGGCCCGACCCTGCTTAGCTTCTGAGATCTGACAGGATGGGATCGGATGCCACAGGGCTACAGCTGCAGGCAAAGTTCTAAGTAGTGTTTTTGTTTTTTGCATTGTTTTATATCAGTCCTGGGGGCTGAATCCAGGGCCCCAAGCTTGCTAGGCAAGCACTCCAGTAGCCAGCTGTATCTTCAGCTCTTTTTCTTACTTTTTATTTTGAGACCGGGCCTCACTAAGTTGCCCAAACTGCCTCTGGCCTTGAACTCATGACCCACAGGCCTCACGCTCCCCAGTTGCTGGGCTCACAGGTAGGCACCATGGCACCCAGCCTAAACTTGTAAATTTTAAGAACAAATACAAGAAGCACAAGCTGTCACAGTTTTAAAAGTTGAGCAGATATAAGCAAAGGCAAGGAGAGCTGCCTCACCACCTCTCATGGCCCAGGACCCCAACGTGACTGGAAAGGGCCAAGCTGAACAGTGGGCTCATGTGTCCACCTCAGACACTGGACATCAGAGGTGAGAGTCTGGCATCTGTGGCAGGGCAGGGTCCCCAGGACAGGTTCTCCAGACACAGGGAACATAAAGCCATCCGTGGCTCACATGTGCAGGCCCCTGCCCAGCCCCACACAGGTCAAGAAACCCCGTATGGCTTCTGACCTGCGGTCTTCAGACAAAGTCTACACAGAGAGGAAAGAGGGTAATGGAGGAATAATCAAAGAAAGAAAACGCTTCGGGCCATTCGAGAGCAGCCCTGAAGGGGCCGTAGGGGGACTCCGCCATGTCTGAGGCTCTTAGAAATTGAGGTCAAGAAGGCAGCTGCTTTCGGAACCAGGTCCCCGTGGGCTCAGCCAGGCTCACCCTGTGCTGGCCCTCTGCTCCCCGCCAGGGAGGCTACAATTGCAAACCACTGAAGTGGGGCCAGAAAGGAGGGGATCAGGCCAGTCACACCAGCGCTGGTGGCGCGCCTGTGTGAGCCTGAGCCAGCCTGAGCCCCCAGGCTGCTGCCACCGGACAGAGGCCAAGGCCTCCGCTCGGGACTGAGAGCTAAGGTTGGAGTCCAGGCCTTCGGATACCCACATCCCAATGCATCCTCCACATTAGTCAGAAAAAGGATGTGTCATCTACCAGGCTGAGGTTTAGCTCAGTTGGTAGAGCACTGCACTACAGTCTCTGAGGCCTTCAGTTCAATCCCCAGCACCACAAAGACAGGAGAAGGACCTGGCAATCCACTCCCAAAGCAATCCCGAAAAACAGTCGGCCACTGAAAACCCTATGAGGGTCACGATGAGTCACGCCTGACTCAACAGCACCTAACAACAACAAACAACAGCATCTACCAGGCTGGAGCAGCCAGAAAAAGAGTGACCAGACCAGCGGCGTGTCCCACAGCAGAGTCTTCAAACCCCATGCGGAAGGAGAGGGATAAGAAGGCAGAAGGAGACACCAAGAGCTCTGCAGAGAATGTGGACAGAAGCAAAGAGAGAAGAGAAGCCACGTGGCTAAGTGGCTGGCAGGGCATGGCAGTGAGTAACCACTGGGGCCATGGGGATGGATGGTCGACATTAAAAGATGCAGATATGTGTCCCTCGTGGGGATCATGAGAAGAGCCACTGGGAAGGTCCGTGACTTGGGAGGCACACAGGCTTTGCGCACAGTCCTCCGACTGGAAGTTCTGTGGGAACGATCGTTATCCCTGAGGAGGCAATGTACTACACACTCGCTAGGAACAGTGCACAGTGCTGAGGGAACCGGGGTGCGCCCTGGGAGTGCATGCTGGTGTTGGGGAGATGAGGCACTCAGAGAGGGCAGAGCCAGAAGCGCTCCAGAGAACAGCGAAGGGGAGGTCTGTGGGAGCTCCCGTGGGGGGCTTCCTGAAGGCGGGGAGCTCGTTCTCCAGAATTGTAGGGCACTGCCTAGAGAGGCAGCTTGCCCTGGGGCCTATCTAGGCCCACTTGGAGGTCTGAAGCTTGTTCCCCAGGCAGTAACATTTGCCCTACATCTGGGAACCCCTGGGCGGAGAGCTTCCAAAGATGGCACTGGCATCCAATCCCTTTCCTCGGATCCCTGGACACCTGATTGGCTGTTTCCAAATCACCGAATGGCTCCTAATTGGACCATTCAGGAACCAACATGATTGGCCGCTTTTACAAACCCGAATTTGCATATCCCTCCTCACTGGCCAAGACCCATATGGGGTGACTGCCTCTGATTGGTCCCTGGCTAGCCCCTGGAGAGGATATAAGGGCGATACATGGAGTAGTCAGGGTCCATTCCACTGACCTGGACTGATGAAGCAATAAAGAGCTGTTGGAGCAGAGCACTTGGAGTCGGCGTCTTCACTGGGAAGAAAGCAGCAAGGAGCCGCCCTGGGTATAAGCCTCTAAGCCAGCCTTTCTCAAGGCTTCTCAGAGTAACTGTGGGCATCAGCCTCCTTTCCCAGTGGCACACTTCTCCAGTGCTTGGCTCCCCCTCACCAGACAGCAGGTCCTCAGCAGGCTGGTTCCCACTCACAGCCAGAGCGAGTCCAGCGGCAAGGCAATGCCCCACACAGAATGAACACTAGTATGGCCCCTAGGGACAGAGAGTACACTGAGAGCTGTGGCCCTGTCACTGAGACCCTCCAGTGACACCTCAGAAATGGAGGCTTAAGAGATAAACATTGAGGAGCCACAGGCGGCATCAAAGTAACTTTCCAGATAAAGTCCCACATGCCTGCTAACGTGACTCACTCATCAACCACAGCGTCAGTAAAGACAATCAAGTTCGCTCACCGCCAAAGGAACTGCCATTTGCGGCACATTCCCTGGACACGAATAAAAGTCTGTTTTTGCTTTTGTTCTTAATCCAATGCACTGTCTCCTCACAGTCCACGTGACGCGGAATTAGGGTGGCAAGAGTCGGTGAATAAAAGTGGAGGATGCTCAGTTGGATTTGAACAGTGGATAATGTTTTTGTGGAAGTGGGTCCCAAATATTGCCTGGGCATTCTGCAGTGTGTCTGGGAATACTACCCGGAAGCAAGAGGCAGGAGCGAGACCTCCAAGCGAAATCGAGGGCTGGTGGGCTTTGATGCATTTCAATAAACAAGACCGGCTCTCAGAGCCTGGGTGGCCGCAGCTGTGGGGCACAGAGAAAGAACTTTGCTTTCCTTTTGATGTGTGATGCATGCAAAGTGACTGGAAGCCTTCTCTTGGAGAGACTCAAGTGCATTTTCAGAGGAGAAAATATTTCTATCATGAGAAGAAACAATTATCTGATAAATATGCTTAATTTGTGCGGGTTTGATTTAAACAGACGTTTGTATATTGCACTTTCCCAAGCAGCTGTATGCAGAAAGTGAGTGTTTTGAAGATTAAGACTGTGGAGCCTTGGAGGAGGTCTGTTCAAGTGACTGGGAGTCCTGATGACACCTGTCTGAAGGCACAGGCTTGAATCCTCTTGGGCACAGAAGACAGATAGCAGGTTGCCCTCCTGCAGAGGGACCTGGGGCTGGGCTGTCAGTGACCCAGAATCCACAGGACGCGGCAGTCCTATATAAGCATATGACTTGGGGCTGCAGCACAGACACGGAAGACTTGGGCTTGGGAATCAGTGTCATCTTCCTCCTGAGTAAAGCCGCCCTTTTCCTGAAGCCAAGAATCTTTACAGAATGAACAGAGCAAATGGAAGCAATTCAGTCAGTACCGTGTGACCCTAATAATTCTGACCCTTTGCACCACATTTTGCAGAGACCTAAATTAAACAGAAGAGAGTCCAGGGGACACGACGCTCAGAAGAACAAAGCTGGACTTTTGTCATTCGAACCACATTCCCCGGGGGACAACCGTGGGACTCTCTTCTAGAAGCTGCTGGAGAATAGGTCAGTCCTTGGATTCTGGACTGAAAACTGTTTCTTACATTGAAGCATTTTCACTGGCATGATGAGAAATAACCCACAACAGAGAAATCACAGGTTTGGATTAGGCAAGATCACTTGTTATTCAAATGTAATCTAAGCCATCAGAACCAAGTGGAGATTTCCAACTACAAATACGGAAAAATTAACATTTTCTCATGTTATATTTGGGGCTGGGATTTAGCTCAGTTGGTAGAGCACTATGCTGCAGTCTCTGAGGTCCCGAGTTCGATTCCCAGCTCCGCAAAAATGGGAGAAGGAAGTGGCAATCCACTCCCAAGGCAATCCCGAAACAGTCTGCCATTGAAAACCCTATGACGGTCGTTATGAGTCGGATACCGACTCAACAGCACCTAACAACAACAACAACATGGCACATGGGCAGCAGCTGTAGCCCTGTGGCATCCGATCCTGTCAGATCTCGGAAGCTAAGCAGGGTCAGGCCTGGTTAGTACTTGGATGGGAGACTGCCTGGGAACACCAGATACTACAGGCTTGGGAGAAGGACCTGGCAACCCGCTCCCAATAATCAATCTGCCATTGAAAACCCTATGAACAGCAGAGAAGCACTGACAATAGTGTTTCGCCAGTTGTAGGTAGGGTCGCTATGAGTCGGATACCAACTCAACGGCACCTAACAACAAACAACAACATGTTATATTTTTTATAACTCTTCCCTCTGCCCAGTCACACCTACAAAGTGGCCACGGACCCAAATATAATGCCCTAGGAACACTTTTCACTTAGGAAAAGCAGTATCATCGTGATAGTAATAAGACACCTTCTCTTTTTAAGATTCTTTGAATTTGTCAGAGAGACATGATGTCATAATAGCTATGAGATCACTTCCTTTTTTCTATACAGATTCAATACTTCATTCACCTATAAATCTAAGCTACAAACAAAAATCGTATTTTTTAAAAACTGCAAATTGTTAAAATAATGCATTGGTCCAGGGAGAGATGATCCTTATAAAATATGGATGAACCTCCGTCCAGTCTCCAGCCATCTCACCCTGGTATTCAATCTGATTTGATCTCAGAAGCTAAGCAGAGTCAGGCCTGGTTAGTCCTTAGAAGGGGGACCGCCTAGGAATACTGGGTGGAGTAGGCTTGGGACTTCTCCCTGGAAGCCATCAAAAACCCTATGAATAGCAGAGAAGGACTGACATAGTTCCAGGCATGGCTGTGTAGGGGAGTGTTTCATTCTGTTGCAAATAGGGTTACTCTGAGTTGGACCCAACTCCACAGCACCTAACAACAACAACAACATCTAAACAAAGTTATTGATAAGACTATCACACACACACACACACACACACAAAATTAACAAACATTCAATTTAATAATTTAAAAAATTCGCTGAGAAAAAAAATCCATAGTCAAATAAGTTTAGGGAAACTCTTATTTGAAGTGTTCTTCTCACTTAAAGGCCCTGAGAAGTTCTGCAACAAAGAATCATATTTAATTGTATCTAATTCATTATTTCCAAATTTTGCTTGAGGATATGACAACTTTTTCCCTACATACCCGTTATCAACCTACAGAACAATTTCCCAGGAAATACTAATTTGAGCAACAATAGATGATTTAAATGGATCAGTGTTTATCTTTCGAAAGGAAAGGAAGTGCTGTTGAAAAAATAATTCGAGATTATATTAACTCAGGTTGCCAATCAAAAACACATTATTTTTCACAGGACTGATTATTTCCAGGCTCCTGGACTCCGGGCCTTTGGGAGCAACCTTCTGCCCCAGTGGAAAGCCAGGTCCCCACACCTTCCAGCAGGGGGCCCTGTCCCCTAGTGCAGTCTGCAAAGGACTTGAAGAGCATTCAAGGTTAAGATGGCTCAACAAATAACAAGCCAGAAATGTCACCTGGCCCACTAGGACACAGCCACATAGAAGTATAACCGTGGTTCAAGAATGTTGCCATAAGAAGAATTCTGGGCTCAGAATTTTATCACGTGTAATTTCAGGTGTAGCTGGATATGGCTAAGAGAGTCTAAGCGGAAAAGATTATCAGAAAACAAGGAATATTTTTATAGCATAGTTATCAAGTTGCAGGAGTCACATCGAAAATATTAAAGGATATTAAAGTGTTCCTACACGGTTGAAAACTCACATATGCCAATTTTCTATCGAAAATTGTGTCAAACAAAAACGCGAAAGGAAAGTTGGAATAAATGAAAATGGATTATGTCTGCCGAGACGAAGGACAGATACATTTCTTCATGTGCAACATCCACAGGTGGCGGAAGGCCATGGTTCGGAGGAAGCCGCATTTTGGCGAAGTTCGCATCTGCAGCGTGGATTAGTTTTCCTCAAAACCCTTTTTCCTTATTTCCCGCACATACCTCCCCTCAAAAACCTAAACCAAAAGAGTGCTTTAAAATATTTACAATTCGGATGGTAGAAAAAATAAAAATAAAAATATTTAGTTCAAAGTGTGTGTGGCACCGCTTTCAGCCAGAATGACTGGAAAGATGACAAACGGCCAGGCAAGATCAAAGATACGCAATAGACTTTAATGGACACACACAACTTTCCACTCTTGCTTTAGTGGCAGGGAATGGGAGCTTCTGGAAGGGGCACAAATCGGCACCAGCGTGACAGGTGCAAGTGGCTAATGATGTATGGCACTTGCAAGAGACTGGAACAATCTAGTCCCTCCCAAGCCTTAGGAGGGCTTATATGGAACACACACGCGCGCAAACAGAACATCTCGTGAGTGAGATAGGCAGCCTGCGCCATTCTATTGAAATGCTATCACCAACTCTATAAATAACACAAATAGACTTGGCTCTGTCGTTCACATAATCACGTGTTGGGGATTCGGAGAATGTGGCTACTTTCATCCCCCGTTTGATCTCATTAAAAATCAGTGTGATGCATGGATGTTATTCCCCCACAGTCTGTACCTTATTGACTTCTTATTTTCCCAGAAAGTGACTACCGGAAGGGGTGCAAGGTATTCACTGTGAAACGCACACAGGAGGCAAGTTTGAAGGGAACGCTCTGCCGTGTATGCAAGCCATCTTCCTACGAGAGGAGCATTTGCTGGGAAGGGATCTGAGCCCTGGCTTTGCACTAGGAACATGACTTCAGCCGAGAGGCAGAGGAATGTCCATTCCTCCCGGCATCCCTCACCCTCGCTGGCTCTGCAGGCCACAGGGGAGCTATTTCTAGCAGCTAATTCCGAGGCTCTAGGTGGAATCACATCACCCTGACTAAAGAGGAGCAGCAGGGAGAGCCGCAGAGCTCGTGCAAAGAGCATGCCTCCCCACCGCTTACCAGTCCCCAGCTGCCCACACCAGGCTCGGAGGGCTTGGAGACCGCGTGGGGGTCTCTGGAGTCACAGCCACAGTCAGTGACAACTGAGAGCTAAAATCCAGCGCTTCATAGCTTCAGAACAGCACAGAAGTTTCCATGGTGTCCAATGCCGTCAGGTCTCAGACGTTAACCAAGTTCCGGCCTGGTTAGTACTTGGATGGGAGACCGCGTGGGAACACCAGGTGCTGTACGCTTGGGAGAAGGACACGGTAACCCACTCCCAAAAATCAATCTGTCATTGAAAACCTTATGAACATCAGAGAAACACTGATAATAGTGTTTCACCTATTGTACCTAGGGTACATGTGAGTCAGACACAGACTCGACGGCACCTAACAACAACAGAAAATGCCTGAAATATCAGCCAGGAAGACAGGTGTGCTGACAAACATCTACAAACAGACTCACTCAAGGCCTAGAGCACTGGTGTAAATGCCCCCACCCGGCCCATGGAGACCCACCAAGGGGAGGTCCCTGAATGCCAAGCTAGGAAGAAACACCTGAGCTGGGCACCTGGAAGAAGGTCCCTGGGCCTTCTTCCCCTGGGCAGCACCAACCCTCAGAGGGGTCCAGAGGGGCCCAGAAGAAAGAGATCGTGTTTCCAAGCATATTTCCAGACCCCAAGTCGAAGGCGCTTTGTTAAAAGACAAAACTGACTAGGTGTAGGAAGCCTGGGGCCCACACTGGAGCTGCTGTTATTTTTCATAGATTAGGATTTGTTTGAACAGGTACCTAAAAGGCAAAAGGGTTGTGCATTTAACAAGTTGGGTAAGTTATCGTAACAGCAACTGTTCTATGGCAAACCCCACGCAGTTCCTACAGTGTATCTCTCCAGAGGGTGCCATTCGGGGATCTGAAGGGGTGGCCACACATCCATAGCTGTCCTCTGTTACAGACCCTCATCTGGGCCATGGGCACTCAGAGAAATCTCAAGTCATGTTTTTACCCTCTTTCACTTAGCCCCACTAAGTGCTTCTCTGCTGTTCATAGGGTTTTCAATGGCGGAATGATTTTTGGGAGGGGGTTGCTGAGTCCTTCTCCCAAGCCTACAGTGCCCGGTGTTCCCAGGCGGTCTCCCATCCAAGTACTAACCAGGCCTGACCCTGCTTAGTCTATAACTTCACCTTTTCTCCCACCGTGTTCTCATAGCATTATTATCTCTGAATTAGAACCCTTACAGGGTACAGACCGAGGAGACACACAGCACAGGGTACAGAGGACAGAAGGACGGCAAGAGACCCCAGAGCCTTCAGCCCCTGGACCACTCAGTTTCCAAAGATAATGCACTGTCTCAGCCCTCCCCCGCTTCCACGACTTCCATCCTCTCCCTTCTTACTGCCGTGCAGAAATGAAGTTTCATCTCCTGCCCCAAAGTCATAAATCTCTTCTGCGGCCATATGAACTTCAAAGCATTGAAATTTCTTATGGATTTGGTGTGATTAAATGTGCGGCCTGCTGCATATTGCATATGAGGGTAAAGAAAGATGTACTCTTGAGGGAGAGATCTATAATGGCTCTGAGGTACAATATCAAGTGATTGGTTGGGGCCAGTAAGGTTTTGATTTTATAGTGTTTCTTTTTTAACTTTTAATCAAATATCAACCAATGACATGAAAATTTACAATAAATAAACTTCAAAAATCTTCAATTCCCCAATGAATCTCGTCTGCTATTTGTCTCATGTCTGCACTTACTTCACGATGTCAAACAGAAGGGTGACTGGAAACAATTCAGTCATCTTTGTCTTTGTGCCTGTGAGATTATCCTGTCCTCTGGAACACGTGATGCGCTTGAGGGGACAAAACCTCTGGGCTGGCAAATATTCTGAGCATACGGAAATGATACGTTCTCTTTTCAGTGTCACTGTATGGTAAAGATACAGAAAATTCCATACATTGTCACAATAGCATTTAGAATAAAATGTACATGTGATAAAAATTCAAAAGGCGTGGCATGCCCAGTGTGCTCTACTCAATGACTCTAAAAGAATGAGGAGACAGTCACGAAACAGGGCAAAATGAGCTCTGTAAAATCCTAACATGACATGTGTAACCATCTAAGCACTAAGGAATTAGTGAAGTTAACAGAATATCAAGAGTCTTTTCAAAGGAAACAAAAGAAACAAATCGAGAACTAAAAAACCTGGACATGACTTTAAAAAGGAAAGAGGAACAGCAAGAGTAGCGTCGGTAACTAGATGAGTGGATTTGAAGACACATTTTGTTGCATTCATCATTTACTTCAACTACAATTTGAAACAACCATGGTGAAAATATAAATGTCATTCCAGTCAAGTAACAAATGAAATGTGATACAAAGGAATCAAGTGACACCAACTTAGCCAAGGAATTTCCCAAAAGCTTGGAAAACTATAAGAGAAGAAAAGCAAAAGGAAACACCAAGGGACAAGCAGTTGCCACTTCGCTTCCCTTCACAGTGACTAACAAGGGAAAGGTCACTGCCTTGGGGGACAAGAAACGACCCGGATGCGCTTGCACTAGAAATGGTCTCTTACAACATGGCTCCTCTTGGTGTTTAAACTGTGAAAAGTAAATCCAGCACCAGGCGCTCTGCCACATGCCTTTGCTGCCAGTCTTCTTCAGCACATAAAGCAAATAGCACCTCATTAAAGGACTCATCCTGGGCTGGGATTTAGCTCACTTGGTAGAGCACTGCACTGTAGTCTCTGAGGTCCCACGTTCGATTCTCAGCACCGCAAAATGGGAGAAGGACCTGGCAATCCACTCCCAGGCAATCCCCAAACAGTCAGCCATTGAAAACCCTATGAGTCAGACTCGACTCCACGGCACCTAACAACAACAAAGGACTCATCAGAGGAGCAAACCTCAGCAAAGGGAATCCCGCCGGCCATGTGCTGACTAGGAAGGCAGGAGCGATGGTAGCTGCTGCATTCCTGCTCAGGAGGTTTTATGTGAATGGAATTTCTTAAATAGGGTTCTGAAGGGGGAGAAAAACCTGTGTTGTCAACTAGTGGCTAGCGATGTTTTGCTATTGTCGTTGTTTAGCACTACAAATCAACCCCAAGATCTAGAGTGCTCAAATAAATACAAAGCAGAACTAGAAAGTGGCTGAGATCGCACACACCCAGAGTGTGTGGAGGGTGGTAGCAGGTCACAGTGGCTCCTGGGAATCCGTGGTCAACTTTAGCCTGAGGTTTACCTACTCGAGGTGAAAGCCTTGATCCGAGTGGATGTGTGCCCAGGTCACAGCAGGTACCTGGGCAAAGGCAGAAAGCGCTGCATGGATCTGGGGGCAAATGCCAACTTATCTGACCCCGGGTCAGTGCCCCGGTGCCACTCCCTCACCCACAGCTGGGGGAACCACAGAGACAGCGGAGCGCAGTGCCTTTGGGTCATGAGCCAGAGAAAGAAAACAAACCTCCAGAGAGCGTGTGCCTGAGCATGGACCTGGCTCTCATCGAGTCGATTTGATGTCATCTACAATATCTCTGATGTCACCATGACGATGTGTCAGGCGTAGACCAGCCTCGCTGACTCCCCACTGTGCCCTCCCAACCCTTCCTGCTCTGTATCGCAGACCTGTTTCTGACAGCAACCCTGGCTGCGCCACTGTCCTGCTTGAGAAACACGACGGCTCCAGCATTAAGTCTCCAGGGGTAACTATAACTGTAAAGTGGTTGTCCTGGCGGGTCCCAATCCTAGCGCCTGGGCTCACCGATTTTTTTTTTTTTTTTTTTTTTTTTTTTTGCAGTACTGGGAGTTGAGCCGAGGGCCTCAGGACTGCATGCTCTGCAAGTGCTGGACCACTGAGCTGCACCCCAGCCCATTTTCTTACTTTTTTGAGACAGGGTCTCGCTAAATTACACAGACTGCCTCTGGTCTCGAACTTGCGATTCTCCTGCCTCCGCCTCCCAAGCCGCTGGGATTACAGGCATGAGCCACCGAGCCTGGCTGGGCTCGCCAATTTTGTGGCTCACTGTGGTCCCTCTCTCTGGAATCCTAGAAGCTCTGGGCCACCCCACAGAGCTCTGTGCCACCCCAGCTGCTTCCCACCTTGTGTACTGTGTCTCCCCTTCCTCCTCCACAAAGATCCCTCACCTTCTGTCTTCCATTGGCTACTTCTAAATGTCCCTCCTTCCACCTGTCTCAGCTACGATAAACTCATCCCTGTGAGCTTGTGCAGCCTTTCACCGAGACAGAAAAGCTGTGCCCAGATCGGCAGCTTGCTGCTGTGCGAATGCTTAGCGTGTATTCTATCTGTCTCATAATCGTCCCAGGTCCCTTTCCAGGTAGGCTGTGAGCTTTTGTGGGTAAGGACAGTGTCTGATTTCTTGCTGTACTCAGTAGCTCATGCGCAGTAAGTACTCAGTGGAACAAATAGAGCCTTGCAGATTTCCCAGTGTAATTATTTAAGGCTAGTGCTCCTCCATCCTGCAGATGTCAAGGGACAGACAGAACCCGCTCAGGGAGCTGGCAGTCCTGTCCCGGATGTGATCGACTCAGAAACGTTACAAATTTTTTCAAAAAGTCCCAAGCACACAACTTCCTTTCCGCGAGTAGGATGATACATCAACAAGATGCATTGGAGAAACTTTTTGCAAAATCCATAGTATATCATTGCTCTTGTGTTCATTTTCTCACATGAGAAAACAGAAGCAAATAAAAGCTAGACTAATTTACTAGCCTTTCTTGGTGAATTAACAAAGAAGCCACAGCTAGAAGCCAAGATTTGCTGATGCCTCCTGTTAATCCTAGTCCACTGAATCATCTGGCCTGCGGTCCTGTGAGGCTAGACTCCACGAAGAAGTGTAGGGTTGGAAGAGAGCCCCTAGGTCACCAGCCACTGGCGTAGGGTAGGGTTTGAGCCAGCTGCTCTCCTGTAGGGGCAGCACATCAACAAAAACCTATTCATGCTTCCTCCGTAATCTCTTGCTGATTTGAGCACAGGACAGTTGGCCATAGCATTGCATTGGGTCATGAAATCAGAGAGAAGCCAAGAGCCTTAAACTCACCAAGGATGACCCACTATGAAACTACTTACCCTAACACAGAAGGATCTTTCCTGAGAGCTAGATTCCTTGAAAGTTATATTTTACAGGCAAAAAAAAAAAGAGAAAAAACCTCGCCAAGTTATGTATTGAATGTGACAACCTTCGGTATATTTGGATGCTTCTAAGAAATATTTCCTAAATTACACTTGGATTTTCTGCATGCTAAGGGAAACAATTTGCATGGCATCAACAGATACATGAAAATTGCAAGCTGTGTTAGAAAAACTTTATACATATAAACATTTGGTTTGCCAAATTTTATGCCCAAGTATCAAAGGAACGGCTTACTCACGGCTGGCTGTGTGTTTCAGATGCTGGCTGGGTCAAGGGGATGATGGATTATGGTGTGCAGATTTTCCTGAAGAGAAGGATGAAAATGTTAGACAGATTTGCAATGCATAAGTAGCCATATAAGAAAAAGTGGGGGGAAATGTGATATGTAAGAATACCCTAATCAGTGTGGAATCAGTTCTCTTTGAAGCTTAATGTTATGCAGAAAGGCATTGTTAATTAAACACCCATACACAGGTGTGAACACACGCGCGCGCGCGCACACACACACACACATGCGCACACAAAACACTTAGCATCAAGTTCCTCCTCAGAAATTACGTAACTATGT
Source organism: Pedetes capensis (assembly GCA_007922755.1). NCBI lineage: Eukaryota > Metazoa > Chordata > Mammalia > Rodentia > Pedetidae > Pedetes > Pedetes capensis. Next base: position 53,889 of record VMDO01009631.1, read on the forward strand.
GACTTCCAGGACAGTCTCAAACTCTGGGCCTGCCTTCTGATTTACAGTGAGAGTAGCAATGTCTTCCTCATAGAAGGATTGTGAATACTGAAATAAATCTTTGTTCTGCTGAGAGCTAAATTTCTGCTGTTCTCTGACTTTATGTCTGCTGGATAAACTGTGATAATGTTGTTGTTGTTAGGTGCCGTTCAGTCCAATCCGACTCATAGCAACCTTCATAGGGTTTTCAATGGCTGACTGTTTCGGGATTGCCTTGGGAGTGGATTGCCAGGTCCTTCTCCCATTTTTGCGGTGCTGGGAATCGAACTCAGGTACTCAGAGACTGCAGAGCGGTGCTCTACCAACTGAGCTAAATCCCAGCCCCCACTGAAATAAATAGGCACAGGGAAATCCCCTTTTCCTATGAAAGCTTTCTCTGCAGATAGACAATAGAAATGACAGTAGAATAAACATAAGAACATCCAAACTCTGCAAAGCTAAGGCGGTGTCTGGAGCAGAAGGTGTAAATGATCCTTCTTAAGGGCAATGCTTTTGAAGGTGGCTCCCTCATTTTCGAATTCTAGAGTGGAGACTCCACTTGTAGGGGGACCACATTGTCTCTGTTTACACCCCAACTCGACGTCTTAAATCCTCTTGGGAATCTGGCTGTGGTCTTCTGTCCCCAGCCTGACTGAATTCTACCATCCCTGCCAGGTCTCACCTTCCCGCCTGCGCCTGCTCTCTTGCAGCTGAAGCCCAGAGCCAAGCTCTCCTGAGAAGGACAAAAATCCTTCTGCCCCCAGGGACAGGATCCGAGGAAGGATCTTCCGAAACAGATTTATGTTTTGTTCTCAGCGACCACTCTGTGTCTTAGCTCACTACCCTATTTTCTCCCCTTTTTTATTTTTATTTTTAACTTTTATCTTATTTTTGGTGAAACTATTTCATCACTTCTTTTAAGGTCTCCACTCACCTCACACTTGCTCCCTTCTGTCTAGAACCTCTTTCCTTGCCTTCTTTCTTCAACCTTGTTCTTTCCTTTCCCTTCTGTCTCCTCCTCTGTGTCTTCTCCCAGGTCCCACATAGGTACAGTGCCAAGGACCCATAATACTTTGAAAGTCCTGCAAAATATTTCAATTTCTTTTAATGTCAGAAGAAAAAAACCTGAATTTTTAGGTCATGATATAACTTTTAATAAACAATATTGATATATTCATCTTTATATCAACAGAGGGCTGGGATTTAGCTCAGTTGGTAAAGCGCTGCTCTGCAGTCTCTGAGGTCCCGAGTTTGATTCCCAGCACCCCAAGGATGGGAGAAGGACGTGGCAATCTACTCCCAAGGCAATCCCAAAACAATCAGCCATCGAAAACCCCGTGAGGGTCTCTAGAGTTGGACACGACTCGATGGCACCTAACAACAACAACAACATATCAACAGAATCATAAAATAAAACCAATAATACATTCTTTCTATGGAAGAAAGGATTGAGGGAGAAGAGCCTTCTAGAGCCCTCAGAAGTCATGCTGTGACCCTATCATCTCCCTCCACCAAGCCCTAGCATCACCTCTCTTTTTCTCTACATTCATAGTGAAATCCACCTCATCATTTTTTCAGTTTTCCCAAGAACGATCTCTCAAGCATTTCTAACTTCTGTGTCTCTAGCACACTGTGAGCAGACCTCTGATCATGGTTAGCATGCCAGCATCAGCTGCCCTTTGCCACAGCCTCAGTGGACAGTGGGCACTCAGAAAACCTGAGCCCATCTGGTTCCCCTCCGAAGAGGATCCATGCATGATTCACGTACAAACTAGCTTGTGCCAAACAAGTAAATGATCATTGCACACGTCCCCAAGAGCGTGCTGCTGACAGGTCACTGCTCCAGGACCACCAGGTGAGCTTCCCAGAAGGCTGTGGGAAGGAGAAAGGGGGTGACAGCTGTGCTGTGTGAGGGTGGGGGGTGAAGGTGCCAACACCGCCACCCGCAGGGTAAGAGGAGGAGGATTCAGAGGACATGGCGGCTGGAATGGAGAAAACTTGGGATGTGTTCAGCTCATCTCAAACTCCCTTCCTGCCAGTGCGGACGCTTCCAGTATGGACATTCACACAAAGGAGCCTCGGTCCACATCCATGACAAACCAGCCCATCATCCTATCACCCATACTCACTGAATCCGGGAGACGGGGCAGCAGAGGTGGACGTGCCAAGGGCAGAAGGTCCAGCTGCTGCCCACCGTCACCCCAGATCTCAGTGCCTTGGTGCAGAGGCAGGTTGGCGTCAGGCAGGGGTCATTCTAAAGGTGGAGGGAGGGGACAAGAGCAAAAGGAAGAGAGGAAGGCGGCCTGGAACACACACTCCGCATTTCTGATGCCGTGGTAGCTTACGGAAACTTGTTTTCTAAGGCGAGCAAGGCATTTCTTAGTTTCTCATTATTGTAACCGGCGCAGCTTAAAAGCACATGCCCTTCTGAACTGAATCATGCACAAAGAAAGTACGGGTGATATGACCGCTGAAAAGAATCCGAAATGAGGACCTGGAGCCATCGAACCTAAGCAAACGCCTTGATAGGTGGGCAATTCAGAGCCTCCCAGGGAAAGAAGTGGGCATTCACTAACCCAGGACCCGCATGAATGTGTGTCTGTAGAAGAAAACAGTTGTGACTTCAGGAAACTTGATGTGGAAGAAAAGAAAGTGCTGTTTTCCCTCTAGAACTTGCGGTTCTCATGGCTTTTTTTGTTGCGGTAAAATTATATTCATTAACAAAGCCCCTGGGAAAGCTGCCGTCGCTGAGCAGCGGTTGGAAATAATGCTGTGGAATGAGACTAAAGTGGGTCCAAGGGTTTGCACAATCCCGGGGCCTCAGAAAGTTCAGAAATTAGGCAGCGACCCCAGGGCACAGGCGTGCACCTTGCCCACATGCTGCTGCGTCCCCACGGCAGCACGGGGACCGGAAGGGGCCACTGTGCCTGCCCTGGCTCTCCCTGCCTTCTAAGAGTGCCACCCAGCCCCCAAACCCAACTTCCCATTCCCCTTGGCGAGGCTGCCATGTCAGAACAAGAAAAAGCGAGGATAAATAAGTGTCATTTTGCTAGTCTACCAGAACTCAGAAAGTGGAAATCTTAAAGTTTCATTTTCCTGACTTTACCAAGTCCTGTGCACGGGGCACTTCAATCACTTGAACAGAAGAGAATAAATAGATGCTGAGGATTGCCTCAGTTGGTAAAGAGATGCTCTGTGCTCTCTGAGGCCCTGGGTTCCATCCTCAGTACCGAAAAAACGGGACAATGGGATAATAATCCACTCCTGAAGTAATGCCCCAAACAGTCAGCTAGTGAAAACCCTAAGAGGGTCACCAACAGCAACAACAGTGATCTTAGCCTCACTGTGGAAGGCTTGCTATCACAGCCTTCTTTTTTGTTGTTGTTGTTGCAGTATTGGGGGTTGAACCCAGGGCCTCGCGCCTGCATGCTCTGCAAGTGCTGGACCACTGAGCTGCACCCCCAGCCCATTTTTTTTTTATTTTTTGAGACAGGGTCTCGCTAAGTTATGCAGAGTGCCTCTGGTCTCAAACTTTCGATCCTCCTGCCTCCGCCTCCCAAGCCGCTAGGATTACAGGCATGCACCACCATGCCCGGCCATGCCACAGCCTTCTTATGGGAGATTTTGGAAGGTGGATTTGTAGCCTGGAAGCGATTAGGGATAGAATTTCCATCCACCTGGGTCCACAGATGGACCAAACTAAACTGTGCCTCCCAGCACCCTCTCCTCCCAGGGCTGCCTTCTTCCTGGCTTCCTGTGCACTAGTCCATCTGATAAGGGCCTGGCAGACTGGTCTGACTGGTTTTCCTCCTACCACTCAGCCATGACCTCGAATTCTCCTGGCCCTTTCAAGCTCCAAGAGGCTTGTGAATGAAAGTCACACAGAGCCCCAGAGCCTCTGCTAATTAAGTTAAAGATTTAAATGGGGAGGTTGGGCTTCTCCCTCTTTCCTAAACAATTAATTTCATCCCCGGGGCAAAGACTCCCAAGCACACTGACAAGATACTGTCAGTGATGGCCGCAGAAAAGAGTCCCTCAAATAGCGAGCACTTTTCTTCTAGCGCTTCCTTTCTCTCTTCTGATGTGTTCTCAAAACTCAGTAAAGTCCCTGTCTGTGACTAGCATGGAAATCAAAACCAGCCTGTGCTATTTTGTTTGCTCTTACGGTAAATGCTCTTTCGCTGAGCTCTCCGGACAAGAACTCTCCCCTGAGTTTTTTGAGGGAATAATGCCCTTGGATTAATGCACAATGACAAAAAAACCCTCTCTGTACATAGATAAGCCCCAAAGACATGGTATAAGAGAAGAGCTTTTGCCCTGTAACAAAGGCCTGGACTTTAGCCAACTGTGCTGGAATAATAGTACAGAAATTGGGGGCCAATTTCTTCACACTTAACTACAAAAAAATAAAATTGACAATGACCATGCCAACTTGCACAAGACGTCGTCCCCCAAGAATGGCTTCGCTTAGTCTGTGCTTCCTGGTCTCTCACTGATTGCTCCTGGCAGGACGCCCTGTGCTCCTGAACACCTAATAAACATTCACTGATGATGACAATTTATAGATGCTGACAATACCCTGCCTGTCTTATGTTGCTGGCATCCGGCCACCCAAGACACAAATGTAAGCAGCAGGTGGGTGCTGGGGGCAACAAAATGAGCATGGGGGGCTCCGGGAGGGACATTGCACAGGACCTTCCCTTCCCCAGTCCAGCACAGTCTGCTGGTAAGGAAGACCCTGTTGGACTTTTATACCGCACAAAGTGGAGCTTCGATCAGATAGGGCATTTAATTAGACTGTGAGAAGCGGGGAAATTACCCAAACAAGATCCTCCACAGAGCAAAGAGGCAGACCTACACAAGTTTCTATTTAAAACATGTTATTAAGAATAACCTCTGATTCTAGAGCCGGGCGCGGTGGCGCACGCCTGTAATCCCAGCGGCTCAGGAGGCGGAGGCGGGAGGATCACAAGTTCGAGACCAGAGGCAGTCTGAGTAATTTAGTGAAGCCCTGTCTCAAAAAGTAAAAAAAAAAAAAAATGGGCTGGGGGTGCAGCTCAGTGGTCCAGCCCTTGCAAAGCATGCAGGCATGAGGCTGTGGGTTCAACCCCCAGTACCACAAAAAAAAAAAAAAAAAAAAAAAAAAGAACCTCTGGTTCTTAAATTTTTTCAAGTATGGAAAAGCGCTCAATAACGCGCATCCAGCAGTTCTGAGGGGAACCCATCTTCTTTCTGATAAGCAGATTATTTCGGTTGAGACTTTTATAAGGAACTCACTTTCCCTTTAGAAATCCTCCCTGCTTGCAGAAGTTAGCTAGGCTCCATTAGCACAAAAGGTTGCCTGTCTTTTTCCTACCAAAGATAAAAACATCCTGTTAGGACTTTTAAGCTCTGGCAACAACAACAAAAGCCCTCAGCTTCTCCCTCCATCAGCATCCTAATGAAACCTCCCTGGGAAATGATAAAGAGATAGAAACCCCAGGCTCTGAGATGTTTTTTCAAATTGCCAATTCTCCCCCAAGCACTGAGGCATTAATCCTTGAAGAATAGAAGGCAGCCTTCCCAGTAACCCGGCCAGAGAAGGGGCATGGGAGTAAGGGGAAAGAGGAAGCCACAACCGCAAGGGTGGGAGAAATCCTTCCAGACCCTATTGAATTCCCTGCCACCAACCCCCTGTGGCTCCGCCTGACCGCTGGAAGCCAGCCCAGCCCAGGGCAGCATTGGTATTCAAATTAGGCTGCCAATCTCCCCCTGGCACAGCTCTTGGTGGAATGTCAGTACATGGCTTGAAAAAAAGGTAGCAGATCTCAGATCCAAAGAGACCCAGCCAAATTTAAAGCCCACCGGAATACATGTCGTCAGCTTGTTCGCAGGACTCCTTGAGGTGGGGGGTGTTTTCTTCGCCTCGATCTTTAGATTTATTAAAGCAAGAATAGCGAGAAGACAATGCATCCCCAACAGAGATTAAAGAAGAAAGAGGAAGGGGGATCTGCAGAGTCAAGCGACTCTTTCAGTGCGAAACATTGGTTTCTATGGGAACAAGAGCTGCTTTGTGTGGCCTGAGCAACTTCCCGCTCCCCGCCCCCCAAGAGGACCCGTTCCCCCATCCTGGTATTGTATTTGTGTGGCCAACTTTTCTTCTGTCTCATTCACTCTCCCTGCCCCTGCCTATCCCCAGCAACCACATCCATAGTCACAGAAGCAAAAACAAAGGACTCTCAGCCTCGGGCTGAATTAAGTCACCATATAAAAGTATCCAGGCAACTGGGACTCAGGCCATCACTTTGTCTCCGGCTCCATTTTTCATCCCCTCCTCAAGCAGCTACTGACCACCATTTCTGAAGTCTTTTCCTGCGGAACAGGCAGGATATTTAATTTTGGGTTATGCTTTCGTGTACCTGAAATGCCACGGGCGTGTTGTAGAATATGAAAAAATAATAATAGCAATCATTTAAATGATAAATGGTGAATGTTGAGAGGATGGTTTAAAGCAAAGTTTAAATCTTAAAAATCTTGTTGGGTGCAGATATGAGAGAGAGACAGAGAGAGAGAGACAGAGAGAGAGAGAGAGAGAGAGAGGAAAACAGCCTTCCAGAAGGTCATTCCTGCTGACTTTTGATGAGGCAGGTGACTCAACTTTCAAAGACTGTAAAGTCTGGCAAGACCCAAAGTCCATCTTCTACCTCTGACTTAGTTGTTGTTAGGTGCCGTGGAGGTACCTTTAATTTGGCCTTTTCTTTTTCTATTGCATTTGACTTTTAAACTAGAAAAGGAAATATTTATGAATTTATCACCCAGAAGCTTCCACGCAAAACATTTTAGCACATTGATCATCATCGTTCTACCAAGTGTCAGGACTTTATTTTATGGAAGATAAAGGCATGTTCCTCTTTTTCTTTTTGCTAGTTTTTTTTTTTTACATATTTCTCTTAAGTATTTTGATTGTACATATTAATGGGGTACAAATTGACGATCCACTTCATATATTCACTGCGCAATTATCTCCTCCCACACTCCCTACAAACGAGCTTCATTTCCATCAGTTTTCAATTCCGAGTATTTTTCATTTCCTTCGTCAAGGACCCAGTCGTGACACCTTTTCCCCTTACATTTTGCCTGCCTCCATGATTTGTTCCTGTGGACCCTGATGGGTGAATGAGCCAGGCAGGGCGCTGAGTGGGGCTCCATTCTGGCAGGAAGGCAGAAGAGCGATGATTTCTTCAAGCGCTGGCGTGCTAAGTGCGCGATTTGGAGGGGTGAGCAGGAGGCCACCCTGAAGGAGACAGCTTCTCCCAGATGGGACTGCCCGGTGTCCTCATTCCCTCAGGCACCATGATTCTGTGCGCCTGCCTGGCCCCCAGCTGCAGCCACTCTACAGGGTCTGTTCCTTCTGCCTGCCCTACTGGGCGGTCTCCCCTAGTCTGGACGGGGTTCCACTGGGCTTTCCTGAATGTTCTACATCCTGTCCAGCCTCACACCATAAAAACCATCACCAAGAAAGTCATGGCCCCCACATGGTCGCATAGCCCCCAAGTCTGCACTGAAAGGCATGGAGATGTCACCAGATACATCTCTCTCCTCCCTGCACAGTGACACTCGCGTGGACGCCAGTACCACTCGGGGGAGGGGTCTCTCATCTTCCTCCAGCCCCTGCAGCCATTCCCGCCACCCAGGACCTGGATGACATGGCTGGAGCTCCCAGGAAGGCTGCCTGGGGCAGCCGCTGGCTTCCCCTGCCCCTGCCGCCTCACCTCTCCATATCCCAGATGGCCTCTGCCACTCCCCCTTCCCCTTCCCTCAGGATCCTGTGTCCTTCATAAAGCCTCGCCCTTTCCTTCTCCCTTCCTTCCTCTGGCCTCAGCTCTCCTCAATGAACTTCACCCCACGTCCACCTCAGTGATCACAGCTTGTCTTCCTCCCACCCTGCGGTCTCCCGCCCCTCCATGCTGCTTCTGGAGACCCCGCACTCCTCACTCCACCCTGGGCTACTCACAAGGCCTCCCAAAGGGGAGTTCTCAGTCCAAAAGTTCAAGTGCATTCAAAATAAGAGATTTACCTGAAAGCTGGAAGAATACATAGTCTGTGAGAACATGGTTTGTTGTATTCAACCTTGAATTTCCATTGGCGCCTCGCACATCATAGATCTATGAGAACCCCAGCTTTCCTGGATGCTAAGAGACATTCAAGGGCTGGGATTTAGCTTAGTTGGTAGAATGCTGCGCTGCAGTCTCTGAGGTCCTGAGTTCAATTCACAGCACTGCAAAAATGGGAGAAGGACGTGGCAATCCACTCCCAAGGCAATCCTGAACCAGTCAGCCATTGAAAACCCTATGAAGGTCACTATGAGTCTATCGACTCGATGGCACCTAACAACAACAACAACAACAAGAGACATTCAAGCATTCATTCATTAATATTTACTATGTGACTAGTAATCAACACAGACACAGTAGCGAGATGCAGACTCAGCATTTTTTGGAACTTCCATTCTAGTGGAGGCAAAGAAATGAAATAATCATTAATTAATTACAACTAAAATATAAGAAAAAAGGGCCTGCAGGCATAGCCCTGTGACATCCGATCCCATCAGATCTTGGAAGCTAAGCAGGGTTGGGCCTGGTTAGTCCTTGGATGGGAGACCACCTGGGAACACTAGGTGCTGTAGGCTTGGGAGAAAGACCCAGCAACCCCCTCCCAAAAAACAATCTGCCATTGAAAGCCCTATAAACAGCAGAGAAGCACTGACAATAGTGTTTCACCTGTTGTACCTAGGGTTGCTATGTGTTGGGCACTGACTGGACAGCACCTAACAACAACAACATAAGAAAAAAGGACAAGGTGTTATGGAAATGAAGGCCCAAGGTAGGCAGCACATAAATCCAGCCAAGGAGGCTGCAGGTGGGCCCCCCGCTGGGACCCGAGGGAGCAGGGGTTTGTGGGGACATGAGCAGGGACACAGACTGGGGAGCAGTGAGTGGCAGCAGGGCTGGGGCACGGTGAGAAGGCAAGGCCAGCAGGGCATGACTCTACCATAGGCACGGTGGACACAGCTGGTGCTACAGACCCTCCTCCTGGTTTGGGGAAGGACAGAAACCTCTAACCCTGCTTCTCAACCTCAGTGTCTTCGCCGTGCACGCCACGAGTCCTAAGTCTGGCTGGATGGGCAATGGAGAGAAGCGAGGGGAGGGTACTCCACAGACCGCCACATGGCGAGGCGTGAATTGTCAGAGGACCGGCATCTGTCCAGACGCCCAGCAGGACTCAGCCCCAGGAGAATCTTTCTTCTCAGCCTCAGGGAGGGATCCTCTGCAGAAAGTTCTGGAAGCTTGGGGCACATCTCCTCATCATTCCGGCAGCAGCACTGTCCTGGCAGGGCGCAGCGTCCAGTTACCAGGGATGACTCCCAGGACGCGCCTGAGAACTCTTCAGGACCCAGGCACCCATCTTCTTCCCTGATTGGTGACCATTGCTTCCAAAAGTAGAAACAACTTTACACATAAAAACCTAGCTCTCCCTTCTGGCTCCCACCTGGGTCATCCATAAGCTAATAAACAAAAGACCGCAAGGCTTTATTCTGAGCTTTCCACTGGGGTAACTGGAGGCACCCGGTGGCTGTCCCTCTGTGAGGCTCCTTTGATCAAAGGGACCTTATGCATTAGTTGAACACCAAAAGCTCTCTCTGTGTCTGATGTCCTTTTGGGTTTTAATTGTCTCACAGATAAGTTTTTCATCATATAATCGACCAAAATTACGGATGTAAGTATAGGCATCCAAATGCATGCTTATTAGAAATAATGTGACAAAAGTGGGGTTTTTTAATAAGTCTGGCTTCTCTGTTACCAAGTTAAATGAGCATGTATCTTCACTCTAAGATTTTAAGGTCTTTAATATTGTATGGGGTGGGGTTTAGCTCAGTTGGTAGGGCGCTGCTCTGTACTCTGAGGACCCAGGTTTGATCTCTAGCACTGCAGAAACAGAAGGACATGGCAATCACTCCTGAAACAATCAGCCATTGAAAACCCTATGACAGTCACTATGAATTAGACCCAACACGACCGCATCTAACAACAACATTTTAAGAATATTAGCACATTGCCTGGCGCCATGGTGCACACCTGTAATCCCAGCAGCTCAGGAGGCAGAGGCGGGAGGATTTCAAGTTTGAGGCCAGAGGCGGTCTGCGTAATTTAGCAAGACTCTGTCTCAAAAAGTTAAAAAAAAAAAAAAAGGCTGGGGGTGCAGCTCAGGGGTGCAGCACTTACAAAGCATGCAGGGCAAGGCCCTGGGTTCAACCCCCAGTACCAACCCCCCCCAAAAAAAGAATACTAGCACATATTTTGCCTGCAGCCATAGCACTATTGGGCTGGGATTTAGCTCAGTGGGTAGAGCGCTGCACTGCAGTCTCTGAGGCTCCAAGTTCAATTCCCAGCACCACAAAAATGGGAGAAGGGCCTGGCAATCCACTCCCAAGGCAATCCCGAAACAGTCAGCCATTGAAAACCCTATGAGGGTCTCTATGAGTAGGATACCAACTCAAGGGCACCTAACAATAACAACAATAACATAGCACTATGGTGTCTAATCTCGTCAGATCTCGGAAGCTAAGCAGGGTCTGGCCTGGTTAGTCCTTGGATGGGAGACCACCTGGGAACACCAGGTGCTGTAGGACCTGGCAACCCACTCTCAAAAAAAAAAAAAAAAAAAAATCAACCTGCCATTTAAAATCCTATGAATAGCAGAGAAGCACTACAATAGCGTTTCACCTGTTGTACATAGGGTCGCTAGGAGTCAGACACTGACTCAATGGTAGCTAACAACAAAAACAACACATACTTACTGCATCTAATTTACAAATCATTTATTCAGCCAACTCCACATACCCTGAGAATTTTGTACAGTCCAGTATCATCACTCCATCTTAATTTAATTGGGATACTGTTCTAAAAGTTATCAACATGGGTATTGGTTAGGACATAGGTTTGGTTATCACAGAAGCCACAAATGACAATAGCTTAAGAAACATGGAAGTGTCAGTCTTTCTCATAAAGTAGGAGGGAAAGTGAGACAAGGCAGGCGCCATCACACCTGGCTCTTTCTTACTTTCAATTGTAGTAAAATTACATAAATAAAATTCACCATTGTAACCACTGCTAATTGTAGTGTTCAGCAGTGTTAAGGGTACTCGGCTTGTTGTACAACAGATCTCCACAACTTTTTCATCTTGCAAAATGTAACTCTAAGCCTATTAAATAAGTCTTCCTTTCTCCTTTCTCCTCAGACCTTGGGAGACCTTGGGTCCTTCCTTTTGTCCTGCTGCCCGGCAAGGTGTTGGGAGCTCAACCCCATTCAAGTTGGCTTGTTTCAGGGAGCAGAATGAAATAGGAGGCAAAGAAAGGCAAGTCTGACCCTTCAAGGTCACCCCCTGGACGTTTCACACTTCTTGCTGCAACGCTTACCCTTGCAGCAAAAATGAGCGCAGTGGAGTCTGGGAAACGAGGTCTAGTGAGGCTGCCATGTGTCCCAGTAAAATTTCTCTTCCTGATGCAAGATTAGGAAGTGTCTGTCAGCTTGTCCTGCTTGTCTGGGGGCTTGGGTGTTGCTGTGATGCTGAACGCTATGCTACCAGTATCTCAGATACCAGCAGGGCCACCCATGGTGGACAGGTTTCATCTGAGCTTCCACACTAAGACAGACTAGGGAGAAGGACCTGGCAGCCCACTCCAGTAACAATTAGCCATGGAAAACCCTATGAATAGCAGAGAAGCACTGACAAATATGGTGCCAGAAAATGAGCCCCCCAGGACATTGAGCTCAAACATAAAAGATCGTGTGCATGGCACAGCATCAGGTAGTTTTGCTCTGTTGTACACAGGGTTGTTATGAGTCAGATCTGACTCATCAACACCAAATAATAACAACAATGCATGATAAGAAAAGTGGATTTAGAGAGTGGAAAAACCTAAATATTTTTCCTTGTTAGCTTTTCAACTTCTGACAATAAAATAAGATTCTACAGCATGACATTGAGCCTACAAAGCAAATGTTGCGAGAGGAAGGCCGTCCTGTTCTCCTTTGTTTCTGCCTATAGCGTATCAAGAACCAGGCCAGTGGGACCCACACCCACGCCACCATCTCCTGGACTGGAGGGAGAGTCCCTTTCAGTTAGGACACTACAGGAGTGCTTTTACTGGTAGAAAAGGGTGTCGGACAAGGAAAAGAAAGCGTGGTAATTACCACCTTGGATGGGGTGAGGAGAGAGAGAAAACGAGGGGAGACCAAAGTCTGAGTCTCCAGGCTGTGCTGAGAGGGACAGAGCTTGAGGTCAGTGAGGGATCCTGGGGCAGCAGGGGCCCTTGCCGCCCCCCTCAGCCTCCCTCAGGGTCCGCTGTGGAGGCTCTGGGTAGGGGTTTCCTTACAAGTTGCTCCATGCCAGCCTGGAGTGTTGGTGCAATACCATGAGATTTTGCTCTCCAAGGCCATTCTGAGCGCGTTGATGATATGAGTATGGTGTTGGGAGCAGGCAGACACGCGTGCAGCCAGCAGAGGCTGGGCAGAGTGACCCCGCAACCACGTGTGGGTGCACAGGGTCAGCTGGGGAAGGAAGAAGCCGGGACACAGGAAGACGAGCTGGGTGGAGTAAACCAGCTCTGCCCACGTCAAGAAAAGACCACCAGGGTGGACCGGTGCTTTTACAAAGTACCATGGAAAAAACATGCAAGGAGAATTTTCTCCTCGCCTTTCTCCCGATATCGGAAAAGAAAAGGAAATTTAAAAACAAACCAACCGCCGGTCTGAACAAAAATAGCATACCATGGTTTCATATAATGCATTCCACAAGGTGAACCTGAACCCTTGCCAAAAATTTATGAAGACAGAAAGGAGTCCATCCGTCAGTTCCCTCGATGTCATGATGAAACTATTTCCTTGCTCAGCTAAAACAAACAAACAGATATCCAGAAGACAAAATAAAAACCTTGAGATAAGCGCAGTTGAAAACAAAGCATTTTTCAAATGGGTACCAGAATATACTCCTTCTTCTTCTTTTTTTTTTTTTTTTTTTTTTTTCGGTACTGGGGGTTGAAGCCAGGGCCTCGCGCTTGCATGCTTTGCAAGTGCTGGACCACTGAGCTGCACCCCCAGTCCATTTTTTTTTTTTTTTTACTTTTTGAGGCAGGATCTTGCTAAATTACACAGACTGCTTCTGGTCTCGAATTTGAGATCCTCCTGCCTCCACCTCCCAAGCCGCTGGGATTACAGGCATGTGCCGGGAGCCAAGACCATAAGTAACTCTTTACAAGATACCCTGATGGAAAGGTGCAGGGTGTGGTGAAAATAGCAGATGTTGAGCCACAGGGCATTGTGACCTTTGAATTGAAATTACCATCTGAAAGCGGTTGTCAGGGTTACAGGAAGAGCTGAAGACTTCTGAAAAGCCCCTGGCCCTTGTGACATTTTTGCCCCTCCCCTCCCCTCCATGTGTATTTAAGCTACAGCACAACATTAAAGACTTTGGAGCTTGATCAGACAGCCTGTCTTGCTCTCATCCTTTGTGTCTCTTGTCTCTCATTCATTCGCCCCCTACTCTAGGTCCCTGTTGAACAGCCCCGTGGGTCAGGGCAGGCATGCGCCACCGTGCCCAGCTCCAGAATCATTCTTCTTAAACAGTTAAATACCTGTTTGTTTCTTCCCCCCAAGATTTCTTACTTTCCAATGTATGCGAATTCAAATGGGAAGTATGGAAATGAGACACTTCCAGTCTTGTCTGAAGTAGAAATGAAATCTTACAAGCATGAATCACTTTCTTCTTTCCCTATTTCATTTTTGTTCTCTCTACTTCTCAATGGTCTGAGGTTTAGCTCAGTTGGTAGAGTGCTGCTCTGCACTCTCTGAGGACCCAGGATCGATTCCCAGCACAGCAAAAACAGAAGGACATGGCAATCCATTCCCAAAACAATCAGCCATTGAAAACCCTATGAGGGTTGCTATGAGTCGACCCAACTTGACAGCACCTACTGTCAACAACTACTACTTCTCAACAAATAGCTCAAGTCTGAGAAAATCAAAACAACTTTCCCTTAATCCTAACAAATCCAAAATCAAGTAACTTATCTTCCCTCTTCTCCCCACCACCAAACTGAGTAATCAGTTGGCGTTTCATGAGCTTATAACCTCATTCAAACGACCCCTGCAGGGTTCTATGCCATCACAGTACCCATCGGTTAATCCCTTGTGAGAGCATCTGCCCTCCTCACTCCATTTAAAGTTCTTTCAAGATTTTCCCTGAGGGCTTTGGCTAAAAGTTTGAATATGAAATTCCTCCCACAGGCTCATGTACTGGTGGCTTGGTTTCCAGCTGATAGACTTTTGGGAAGCAGTCGGATCCTGGGTGCTCTGAGCTAATCAATCGATCAATCAATCCCTTGACAGATTCATAAGATGATGGCATTACTGGAAAATGGTGAAAAGTCAGGGGTGAGGCCTGCTTGGAGGAAGCAGGTCACTGGGGACATGTCCTTGGGGGTTACATCTTGTTCTGGCCCCTTCCTGTAGTTTCTTCTTTTCTCTGCTTCCTGTCCACCATGATGTGAAAGATCTCCTCTGCCACTCACTCCCACTGCCATTTCCTTCTGCCTGGGGCCAAGCAACTGTGGACTCAACCCTTGGTAACCCTGAGTGAAAATAAATCTTTCCTCCTTAACTTGGTTTTCTTAGGTAGTCAGTCACAGAAATGCAGAAGTAACTAATGCAGCCTCCCAACAAACAAGCTCAACAGCTCCTCTGATAACGTCTTCCTCCTTAAATTAGCCATATTGGGCGTGACTGCGCTGCTCTTTTTGGGCGTTCTCCATCTCGGGCAGCACTGATCCATCTTCCTAGTCCTCCTCCCACCTTTCCGGATTCTTCTGCCCCTGCTCCTTCCTCTCCTTCAGAGGCTCCACAGCACCTATCTTTGCTGTGTTTATGGTAGCTCTTGGTCCCCCACTGCTTCCACGCCCCATTGGGGGCCTGGATCTAGATTGGGAGTCTAGGTTACCTGACCAGCAGGGACATTTCAGGACCCTAAGTGTGAGTATGCTCAAAATTACTACATTTGCTGAACTGGGCTGCAATGGGATGCATCGATGTCTTCACCAGCTGTGTCATTTGTACCCCAAATTGGCCCTATCAGAGTTTGGAATGTCAAAATTACATCTCATTCTTACTTCAATCCACATTAAATCAAAACACTGGACATTCCCTCACATTTTATTGCACATTTAGGTTTTCTTTAAAAATAAATGTTCCTGGTTATATAATTTGCTAACTTTTTCATTGTTTCATGTGCTCTTTCTGTTGAACTGTTGAAATTCACTGTATAGCATGGTTGTGAATCTTCTTGGGGGTCTATGCAAGTGCAAATATCTTCTAGTCTTTTTAATTTTTAAACTATTTTTTACCATAGAGAAGTTTTCATTCTAATATTAACATTGCTATTGATCTTTTCATCTGTATATAAGAGTTTAAGAGGTCATTTCTTTTATCATAAGACCAGAAATATGCCTCTCATAGTATCTTCTAAAAGTTTCCCTGTTTTAGCTAATTTTGGTATACTGTGGGAGGTCAGATATAAGTTTTTGAAACATAATAATAACCAATTATTCCATAGTGGTTAGGGAATTTTCTGCCCTGGTTTCAGCGTTGTTTCTGAGCTGTTGCAGGTGTGTGAGTCTAATCTTGGGCTCTTTCCGTTTCTTTCTGCTGGTGTTCTATTCCTTCTAACAATGTTCCAGTGCCTCTATGACTCGTGAACATGTGAAAGTCTGTCCTTGTATCAGGACGTCTTCATGTGGACTTCATTCCAGGAAGTCAGGGTACCTGTGGATGAGGGTCTATAACTCCAGCACTATTGCATTTAATTTTACTAGACAGTCCTGGAGAATGACCAACCAGGTTCACTTTTTCAACAACTTTTTTTGCCTTTTGGATTCCTGGACCATATAAATATCATGTATTTCAACTCCAAAAGTAGTTTGAGGTGCAGCTGTGCTTATAAAACCTCAGAAGAGTTGGTTTTTTATGCAAAACAAGAGAGGTAAGTTCTTTATTGGTCTCCTTCCATCCCTTTGGGGTGCATTTTTATCAGATCTGTCCACTGTTTCAGGAGGCATTTGAGGACCCCAGAGAGATGCTCATGGTCTTAGATTTAACCCCTGCTTCTTTCACAGTTTCTAGAACTCATTGCTTTGGGAGCCCCACCCTCCTATTAAAGATCCCTCGAGTGTCTACTGGAGGAGGAATCTCAGATTATTTAGTCCAAAGTATGGCTGACGTAAAAGTCAAGTGACTGATGACAACATCTGTCACTTGAGCCACAGCTTCTTCCTGCCAGTATTTCGCTCAGCTCCACCAGGTAACTTCAGCAAGACAACCCACAAAACCTCAACCCGTCCCCACTTCTCATTTTCCTCCCCAGTGAAGTTCTGTCTGAGACATCACAGTGGCCTCCCACAGGCAGGTTTCAAACCTCAGTCCCGGGGCACTCCTTGTATGGAAATTATGTGTCCAAAAATTGGGAAAAAATCCCAGTGGCTCGGGAGGCAGAGGCAGGAGGATCGCAAGTTCAAGACCAGAGGCAGTCTGCGTCACTGAGACCCTGTCTCAAAAAAGTAAAAAAAAAATGGGCTGGGGGCGCAGCTCAGTGGTCCAGCACTTGCAGAGCATGCAAGCGCAAGGCCCTGGGTTCAACCCCCAGTACCGAAAAAAAAGTGGGAAAAATCATTGCCTTTGACCCTTTCCTGCCTCCAAAGCCAATAAATTGCCCATATGTGACAATTACCTTCTGAAATGCCCCATTTCCCTGCTTCCTGTCCAACCCCAATGCGGGGGTCCTCCCTGAGCCAGGGTTTCACATTCAGACCCCTGGAATGGCCTCCACACCCTGAGGGTAGGTCCTCCTGACCATCTCACTCAGCATGGCCAGCACAGGTTCCAGCAGCTCCTAGCCCAGGCTGGTGCGCATGTCTGTGGTTTGTGAAAAGCCCAGGCTCTTCAGCTGGACCCTAAGCCCCTTGGTGACCTGATCCGCAGGTTCCTTCTGCATCTCCCTCCCCATCACCCCCTCTGCCCACCATGGTGTCCCCACAGCTGCCACCCTTGGGGAGGAGCAGAGGGCGGCACATTCATTCTCCTTCTGCCTCTGTCTCTGGGACACGATCTGCATAAGGCTGTTTCCCCAGTCAGGCCTCCCTGGGACACGCTGTGAAAATGCAGCAGATGCAACTTCCAGGTGGATGAAAAGGCGGCGTAAGAAAAACAGAGGCGTCCAAGACACCCCAGCTGGAAGGGGTCGGACCCAACTGAATGGTGAGAGGGCTGAATGGTGAGAGGGCTGTGGGCCAGGGAGCGAGGCAGGCCTGGGAGCGCAGTGTCAGAAGCAGGAGTCCAGCTGTGTGTCCTGTCAGCGCCCATTCTTCAGGGCTGCAGGAGTCAGTTCCTCATGGCTGATGATTGCTGGAGAAAAGCTCACGGGAGGAAGGATTTAGCAGCCGTTCCCCATGGCCTCCTCGGTGGGATGACCACCAGGAAGGGCGGCATCCGCTGTTCCAACAGCCTCTCACAGCGCCACCACGGAGGGCCAAGGCTCCAAACCTTGAGCCTCTTGGGGGGACGCTTCATACCCAAGCCCAGGACTCTGCTTCATACCATCCCTCAAGGCACCGCCTCACTCTCTGCCTTGGCCCAGCCCGCGTCCTGCTCACCTCCATTGGGGCTTCCTAACTCAGGACGCAGGGCCACTGTCTGTCTTCCCCTCTCAGACAACCTTCCGGTGATAAGAGGGGTCAGGCCCGATTCCTGTCTGTCCCCCACCACTCCAGAGACTATTTGATACATCATAGAAACTCAACCCCCCATGTGTCTGTCCGCTTGTCATGCTGTGGGGAATTGCATGTTGCTGTGATACTGAAAGCTGTGCCACTGGTGTTTCAGATGCCAGCAGGGCCACCCATGGTGGACAGGTTTCAGCTGAGCTAGGGAGACTAGGGAGTAGGACCTGGCAGCCCACTCCCCAAACAATTAGCCATTGAAAACCCTATGAATAGTGGAGCAGCACTGTTAGATATAGTGCCAGAGAATGAGCCTCCCAGGCTGGAAAGCATTCAAAAGACCACTGGAGAAGAGTTGCCTCCTCAAAGTAGAGTCAACCTTAGTGATGCCAATGGAGTAAAGCCCCTGGGACCTCCCGTTGCCGATGTGGCCCAACTCAAAATGAGAAGAAACATAGTAGCTGCAACAAAGCCTCAAAAATAAAAAGATCGCGTGCACAGCACAGTGTCAAAGAGTGTTTTGTTTTGTTGTACAGAGGGCTGCTATGAGTTGGATCTGACTTGCCAGCGCGTGACCCAACCACAACAGAAGCTCAGAAATATTTTTAAAGAAAAATGGACATGATTTTGTCTTATTTCACATCTTGACTATCAATAAAGCTCTTCAAGGCCAAACTTGAGGAAGGCCAAACTGAGGAAGGCCAAACTCCCAAACTCCTACCGTCCAGGCAATCGGCAAAGCCCTCCCAGTGCCTCCGTAGGAAGCTCCTCTCAACTTGCACTACGTTTCCCTCATCTCCTGGAAGACTCTCTGATTACAGATCACTTCAGGCCAGCAATCCATTTCCAATCTCAGCGCTAAAGAGCCACCGATAGGACCTGTGGTTTTCCTTCAATTACATAGGAGAGACCAACATGTTTACAAAGCAGTTAAAGATAAGACCTCGAACTGTTAGAGCAAACAAGTACACAGCTGTATCCGGAGCTACCAAAGCCTTGTCATTCTAGGAGCACACGTGACCGTCTGGGGGAGAATGGGTGTCCCGTGCAGAAAACCTTAAATCTGCCAGGCACAGCAACCGCACCGCAGACAGAAACGTGCACAAAAATATTTCACTAGTGAATAATCAGGCTTTGCTTTGGTCAGCGCCTGTGAGCCTGCTGTTGCACCTGCGTATTTTCAACATAAAGAAGTCATAACCAGGTGAAAGAAAATGGCACGGGATGGGGCAGCTAACAGCCCTGGCAGGTGAGACGGGGAGGTGGAGTGTGCGTGGTTCGTCTCATGCCAAGCCAGGAAGCATGGCTCCTTGGCTCCTCCTACACTCAGATGGTTTGGCCATTTTTGCCTGCCTGCTCGCTTAACTGCTTTCTCCATTCTTTATGGTTTTCTGAAAAACAGCAGGGTGAGTTATAGTTCTGTTGCAAATTGTAGCAGGCTTCTGCATGCCCCGGGGAGGATTTGAAAAATGCCCTCGACTCTGGGCTCCACTCCAGGCCACTGAATCAGAGTCTCTGGGGTAGGAACCAGGCATCAGCACAAAACCCCAGCTCTGCAGGTAACTGGACGACCACCCCTTCCGGGTCCTGGGCTGTGGTTTTCCCTCAGGCCGGCCTGTGTCTGCACGCTGTCACGTGCTAGCTGGGCAGTCTGTGACAGCAATGTAAGGCAGCTCTATATAAAAGGTTTCATTATAGCTCTAATTACGGATGATCTGCAAATCCATCTTTGTAAGAGGGTCCTCTGTGCTTGGCTTCCGCTCCCCTTCTGAGCTCACGTCTTGTGTCCGTCTGTCTTGCTTCACACCCAGCCAGACTGGATTACTTTCTGTCTTCAAACTTCACAGACCAGATCTCACTTGAGGGCCGAGCAGCTGCGCCCCGTCCTCACGGCTGCCTCCTCTCTGACATCTTCCTCTCAGGGAGGCTACCATGCTTACCGTACGGATCCATCACTTACGGACTGGTGTTCTTCATGGCTCCTCTGATAACCTGTATTTGTATTACATTGGTTTCTATCTTTATTTGTGACCGTCTCCACTGGAATATAAGCTCTAATAGTATTCAGCCCTTGTCTGTCTGAGTCTCTGCTCTGTCCCCAATACCTACGATGGGAATGTTGTTGTTGTTGTTGTTGTTGGTGGTGGTGGTGGTGGTGGTGTTAGGTGCCATCAAGTCGGTATCCAACTCATAGCCACCCTATGTACAACAGGTGAAACACCGTTGTCAGTGCTTCTCTGCTGTTCACAGGGCTTTCAATAGTGGATTGATTTCAGGGAGTGGGTTGCTGGGTCCATCTCCCAAGCCTATAGCACCTGGTGTTCCCAGGCAGTCTCCTGTCCAAGTACTAACCAGGCCCAACCCTGCTTAGCTTACAAGATCTGATGGGATCAGATGCCACAGGGCTATGGCTGCAGGCAGAGGATGGGAATGTTGTTGTTAGGTGCCATCGAGTCAGTATCCAACTCATAGCGACCCTCATAGGGTTTTCAATGGCTGACTGTATCAAGATTGCCTTGGGAGTGGATTGCCAGGCCCTTCTCCCATTTTTGTGGTGCTGGGAATTGAACTCAGGACCTCAGAGACTGCAGCGCAGCACTCTACCAACTGAGCTAAATCTCAGCCCAATAGAATGCTTCGCAAATATTGGTTGACAAAATGAATAATCTCAAACATCAACTACTATTCAACCACAATAAACTCATAGGGTCATCCCTGAAAATTCTGATTCTAAATCATACCCATCCCTCAAATTCTGATTCTAAATCAAAAACCCATATTACAAATTACAAGTATAGGGGGCCCCTCCATAGTGGAAAGAGATCCAGCCACGTTCAGCACCTCAGCCAATCTCCTTTAGCAATAATTATTCCACACTTCAGGAAAGGACAGGAGTCAGGAGAAGAAGCCACAGGAGGGGAAGGCTCCCCTGCATTTTCATCCTTCCTTTCAGCCTCTCTGTTACATTTTCTTCTCTTGCCACCACCTCACATTTACAAACTGGAACAACACTGTTGCTGTTGTTAGGTGTTGTTGAGTCGCGTCTGACTCATAGCGACCTTCTTAGGGTTTTCAATGGCTGATTGCTTCAGGGTTGCTTCGGGAGTGGGTTGCCACGTCCTTCTCCCTTCTTTGTGGTACTGGGGGTCGAACCTGGCTCCTTAGAGAGTGCAGAGCAGTACTGTACCCACTGAGATAAACCCCAGCCCCGGAGCCATGCTAAAGGGTTGAAAAATGATGTAGGCAGTGCACCTGCCACATTGCAGTGTCCCTTGGTTGGGGGCAGAGACATGGTGTGGCTGGAATGGGAGGAAGAAAGTAAGGCTGAAGGATGCACCAGGCCCTCACTGCCCATCAAGCCCTACCTGTGACCTCGGAGGGCCTGGGTCAGGAAGCCACCGTCCCCAAGCTCATGGCAGCATTCTTTAAGTAGTAGCTATAAGTGAGAACCCCCACACGTCTGTCAGTTTGCCGCACTGTGGGCGCTTGCGTGTTGTGATGAGGCTGAGAGCTCTGCCACTGTAACCTTGGACATGAGCAAGGTTACCCATGGTGGACAGGTTTTCAGCTGAGCTTCCAGACTAAGACAGACTAGGGAGTAGGACCTGGCGAACCACTCCCGAAACAACTAACCATTGAAAACCCTATGGATAGCAAAGAGACACTGTCAGATATAGTGCCGGAAAATGAGGCCCCCAGGTTGGAAGGCACTCAAAAGACTACTGGGGAAGAGTTGCCTCCTCCAAGTCTACCGTGATGACGGAAATGGAGTAAAGCCCCAGGGTGCTCTACTTGCTGATGTGCCACGACTCAAATTGAGGAGAAACAACTGTAAACATCCATTAATAATTGGAACATGGAATGTACGTAGTATGAATCTAGAAATTAGAAATAGCAAAATAGTTAAATAGTTATAAAAATATAACTGTTATATATAATATATAATATATAATATATATTATGTTATAGAAATATAACATAGAAATATAGAAATAGTTATAGAATATAGAAATAAATAGTTATAGAAATAGTTATAGAAATAGTTAAAAGAGAAATGGAATGCATAAACATTGACATTCTAGGCATCAGTGAGCTAAAATGGACCTGGATGGGCCATTTTGAGTCAGACAATCATATGGTCTACTATGCTGGGAATGATAAACTAAAGAGAAATGGGGTTGCATTCATCATCAAAAAAGACATTTCAAGATCTGTCCTGAAATACAATGTTGTCAGTGATAGAATAATATCCATACGCCTACAAGGAAGGCCAGTTAATATGACTATTATTCAAACTTATGCACCCACCACTAAGGCCACAAATGAAGAAAGGGAAGACTTCTATCAGCTTCTGCAATCTGAAATAGATCAAACATGCAATCAAGACATACTGATAATCACTGGTGACTGGAATGCAAAGGTTGGAAACAAAGAAGGCGGCTCAGTAGTTGGAAAATATGGTCTTGGTGACAGAAACGAAGCTGGAGATCGCATG
>VMDO01009632.1:0-76167 GCA_007922755.1 Pedetes capensis
TTTTTTTTTTTTTTTTTTTTTTTTTTTTTTTTTTTTTTTTGTGGTACTGAGGGTTGGACCTAGGGCCTTGTGCTTGCATGCTCTGCCAGTGCTGGACACTGAGCTGCACCCCCAGCCTGGTTTTTACTTTTTGAGACAGGGTCTCGCTAAGTTACACAGACTGCCTCTGGTCTCGAACTTGCGATCCTCCTGCCTCCGCCTCCCGAGCTGCTGGGATTATAGGCATGTGCCACCATGTCCGGCAGCTGCATTGTTTTTGAGACTTAAGTTGTTCAAGATACACATTCATTCAAGTATATTGCTCTGAGTCCCATCTGTATTGTCATTTACTTAACATTATTATTTAAGTAAGCTACTCCCCCTCACTCCCAATACTTAGGGGTTGAGGACAGGGCCTCACACATACTTTCAAAGTGCTCTACCACTGGGCTGCACCCCCAGCCCATTTTAAATTTTTTATCCTAAGACAGGGTCTTGCTAAATTACACAGGCTACCTCTGGTCTCAAACCTGCAATCCTCCTGCCTCTGCTTCCTGAGTCTCTGGGATTACAGGCATGAGCCATTGCACCTGGCCTCTAACTAAATTGCTTTTTATTTTTTATTTTTTATTTTTTTGGTACAGTACTTGGGGTTGAACCCAGGGCCTCGCACTTGCATGCTTTGCAAGTGCTGGACTACTGAGCTGCACCCTCAGCCCATTTTTTTTCACTTTTCAGACAGAATCTCACTAAATTACACAGACTGTCTCTGGTCTCAAACTTGTGATCCTTCTGCCTCTGTCTCCTGAGTCACTGGGATTAGGCGTGTGCCACAGTGCTCAGCAATTTAAATGCATTTTTAAAAGAAATAACATTAACTAGAAACCAGCAGAACTTGGTAAAATACAGATTAACCCCATAGATAAATGTACTGAGAATACTAATAAAATATATTTATTAAATTCTAGTTAGTTACTTATTATTACTTATTAGCTCTCTTTCTGTTCAAAGTATTAGACTAGTATTAAAAACAACAACAAAGACTGGTACATTTAAGCTGGACATGGTGACACTTGCCTTTAATTCTAGCACCTCAGAAGCTGAAGGGGGAGGATTGTGAGTTTGATGCCAGCCTGGGCTACATAAGGGTCTTAAGGGAGGATTTAAAAAAAAAAGACTGGTACTTTCTGTATTTAATCAAAAGATTAAAATGGAAAAAAGGAAATTATTTTTCTCACAATGTTATATGTTACTCTTTATCAATTTATTTTGTTACTACGTGCCAGGTGAGTCAAATCTAACTCTTAGCAACTCTCACAGAGTTTTCAATGGGTAATTATTTCAGGATTGCTTTGGGAGTAGATTGCCACTTCTTCTGATCAGGTCCAACCCATACTGATTCTCATAGAGTTTTCAATAGCTGATTGTTTCAGGATTGCTTTGAGTGTGCATTGCTACATCCTTTGGTGCTGGAGATCAAACCCAGGTCCTCAGAAAGTACAGAGCAACACTACCAACTGAGCTGAACCCTAGCCCCCTATATCCATAGGCCACTTAAAATATTTTCTGTAATACCACTTGAGGAAATACTAATGTTAATAAATGTTTTTACCTTTTATAAATAGAGCTGATTCAGGTAACTGCTACTTCTAAGGAAGTATGTATAATTTTGTTTTGATTTTGTTTTTTGAGATAAGGTTTCTATAACCTAGGCTGCCTTGGACTTGGAATCCTTCTGCCTCTGCCTCCAGAGTGCTGGGATTACAGATGTGTGCCACCATAACCAGCTGGAAGTGTGTATAATTTTGATCTTAGCTCATTAAGAGGATTTCAGTTTGGGAACTTTGTGGCATTTTCAGTTGACTTGTCTTATTTTCTCTCTCTTCCCTTACTATCACCTACATTTTAATTAACAATCACATTCAGGGGGTCTGTTAAAGATTGCTTTCATTCTCTGAAATAGAGTGATTTAGTTGTTTGGGTGTCCTACCTCCCAGTACTGGGGATTGAACATGATAGGAAAGTGCTCTACCACTGAGCTGCACTCCCAAACCCTTTTTTAGTTTGAGATAGGGTCTCACTAATTTGCATAGGCTTCTTCTGGCCATGAACTTGTGATCTTCCTGCCTCAGCCACTGAAGTTGCAAGATTACAGGTGTGCACCATGCCATCTGGCTGTAATTTATTTTAGGTTTTGAATCACTATCTAAAGCTTAATTTGAAAAGAAAAGTTAAAGAAATTAAGAATTTGTTAACATGTTTCTTAATTTACTTAAGGTAGGTGGATGATGTTTGTTCAGAATGCACACTGTAACACCACCTCCCATGAAAATTTGATCTTTGTGTTTTATTTTGTTTTTAGAGTTTTTCTGGATTTTTTACTTACAATTTGTCAATTAAATTTTATGAGCATGACTTTTAGGAGTTTGATAATGTTTTATGAGCAGATTATATGTCAGAAAATCACATGACAAGCTAAAATCTTTGGTTTTTTTTGGTTTGGTTTCTTGTTTTTTTCATCCTTATTGACAAACTTAATTTAAGTTTTATTTATTAATGATGTCAGATAAGTTCACCTACTTGAATGGTAATATTAGACTAGTTTGGATAATGCTTACTATTATCACTATTTATACTTCTTTAACCCTGTGATATCAAAACACCCATCTGTAGATTACTCATTACTTTTTCTGATGTCTTTGTGTTGTTGTTAGGTGCTGTTGAGTTGGATCCAACCATAGTGATCCTCAGAGGGTTTTCAGTGGCTGTTTCAGAACTGGGTTGCCAGGTCCCTCTTCTGTTTTTGTGGTGCTGGGGATCAAACCCAGGCCCTGAGAGTGCAGAGCATGCACTCTACCAGCTGAGCTAAACCCCAGCCCCTCCCATGTCTTTAGTATTTCTTAATATCTCTTCCAAATGTTAAAATGTATCTTTAGGTATGATTAGTAGTTTGAAATATCTTTCAATTCACATCTTCTGTATAATTTCTATATTTTTCTGTTTATTTTAAAACTGTCTTTTGATGCAGAATATAGCTCAGTGGTAGCGTGCTTGCCTAGCATTCACAAGGTTCTGTGTTCAAACTGCAGCACAATCAATCAATCAATCAAAACTTTTGGGGGTATTTTTTTCTTCTGAGATATGATTTCCACAAATACTTAAATTTTGCTTATTTTTTAGTGAATTTTAAAAGCCAAGAAGCCTGTCATGTATTTCATGATTTTTAATCCTTGGCTTTATATTGTCCTCAAGTGTAAGCTGTGAAGCTAAGTCACAAGGCTGCTTTTAAACTTGAAAAGAACTTTATAATCTCTTGAACTTTTAATATAAATCCATATTTAGAGATCTGCCCATATTTTTCATTAGGCAAAAGAATTATCTCTTGAAATATACCTCTTGAGAATTGGTGCTTTCCTATTTTTACCATTCTGAATGTAATGCTGTATGGTATCTGGTGAACTACTTGGTTTTAAAATGAATTATTCTTAGCCATATATAGTATACTGGAGAGGGTCAGGATTTTATCAACTTTATAATTCAAATAGAAGTTACTTGCAGCTGGGTGCAGTGGCGCACGCCTGTAATCCCAGCGACTTGGGAGGCAGAGGCATAAGGATCACAAGTTTGAAACCAGAGGCAGTCTGTGTAATTTAGCGAGACCCTGTCTCAAAAAGTAAAAAAAAAAATGGGTTGGGGGTACAGCACTTGCAAAGCATGCAAGCGCGAGGCCATGGGTTCAGCCCCCACTACCAGAAAAAAAAAAAAAAAAAAGGAAGAAGTTACTTGCAACATTGTCAGGTTCTATGTCATAATTTTTTTTCCCCATGTGTTAAAGGTGAATTCTAATAGTTTATTTTCCATTTCCTGTTTTCCAGAAAATGCCCCTCAAGTTCCAGTGGCTACTTCGCAGATCTCTTCCAACACAGTGAAACGTACTGGACCCCGACTGTTGTTGATTCCAGTTCAGCAAGGTTCTCCTACACTTAGACCTGTCTCAAACCCACAACTTCAGGGACACCGAATGGTCTTACAACCTGTTAGGAGTCCAACTGGAATGAACCTATTCAGGCATCCCAGTGGGCAGATTGTCCAACTTCTACCTTTGCATCAGATTCGAGGCTCTAATACCCAGCCCAGCTTGCAGCCTGTCATGTTTCGGAACCCAGGTATAAAGTTGAAGATCTTTTTGATGAGTTTTTCTTCTTTTGTATTAGTTGGCCATGTGATATGTGAACACACCAGGATTGTTCTTTTTAGTTTCTTTAAGAGTCACCTGTCCAAAAAGAAAAGCATGCTTTGGAAGTCTTGATATGGACAGTAGTGATTTAAATTTCTCTTTTTCTTACCAGGGTCTGTGATGGGAATCCGATTACCAGCTCCTTCCAAACCTTCTGAGACTCCACCATCTTCCGCTTCGTCCTCTGCTTTCTCTGTCATGAGTCCTGTAATTCAGGCTGTTGGGTCTTCTCCAGCAGTGAATGTTATCACTCAGGCCCCATCATTGCTTTCCTCTGGACCTAGTTTTGTCTCTCAGGCTGGAACATTGACCCTGAGGATTTCACCTCCTGAGCCTCAAAGCTTTGCAAGTAAAACAGGCTCTGAAACCAAAATAACCTATAGCTCGGGAGGGCAGCCTGTTGGGACAGCCAGTCTTATTCCTCTCCAGTCAGGTAGTTTTGCTTTGTTGCAGCTTCCAGGACAAAAGCCTGTTCCTAGCTCCATTCTTCACCATGTTGCCTCCCTTCAGATGAAGAAGGAATCCCAGAGTGCAGATAAGAAAGATGAAACAAATGCTATAAAAAGAGAACAGGAAACTAAGAACAATCTGCAGTTGAAAGGAGAAGCTATAGGCCCCGAGGCTAATATAATTAAGCAAAACTCGGGAACTATTGGCTCAGAAGAAATCCTGAATGATTCTTTGGAAGATGGGGGTGATCGCTTAGATGAAGAATCTCTTATAGAAGATAGTCCTGTAATTGTTAAACCTTCTGAACACTCCTGTATCACTGGGTCACGCACAGGTGATGAGTGTAAAGATGTGAATGACGAGCATGGGGCCAGAAATCATAACAGTACCAAAGAAAAACAGACTGTTCTAGAGGTTAGAACCGCTTCTGAGAAGGCCAGTAATATGACAGTCCAAAATGTAAATAAAATACAGCTTCAAAAACTTGGTGATGTGAAGGTTGAACAGCAAAAAGGATTAGAGAACTCAGAGGAAAAACCAAATGAATTTGTAGTCATCTCTAAGGAAGAAAGTAAACTTGAATTATCAGGGAGTACAGTTATTGAGCAGCAATCTAATTCACAGCCACAGGCCAAGAAAGAATATGGAGATACTCTGGGGAAGGACATTAGGGAGAGATGGAGAAAACATCTAAAGGGCCCTTTGACCAGGAAATGTGTTAGAACTTCACAAGAGTGTAAGGTAGAGGAAGTCAAGCAGTTGATTAGAGAAACAAAGACATACCAAGAAGATTCAGATATATTTGAAGAACAGGGGATCTCTGACATAATTGGAAAAAGTGGAACTTCTGAGAATGACAAAGTTTTAAAAACTGAACGTGATTCTTGGAGTAGAATTTCTAGTCCTGCAGCCTTCTCCATTCTTCCTAGCAGAGCTACAAAAGGAAGCAAAGAGAATGGACATTTCCAAGGCCATGTACTGCTACCAGGAGAACAGATACAACCCAAGCCAGAGAAGAAGGGTGGGAGAAATAGTGCTGAATTCACAGTTTTGAATTTGGAAGAGGATGATGAAGATGATGAGAATGAGAAAACCGATGATTCTATTGATGAAATTGTGGATGTTGTTTCTGGCTACCAGAGTGAGGAGGTTGATGATGTAGAAAAGGTGGTGAGCCCATTTTTGTTGTGACTGAAACCTCAAGGATTTAAATGATTTATTAGAGACAGTAGCTTTTCCAGAAGATCACTAATAGGACCATAATACATTCATTTGGATGCCTGGGTTTGAATCATGGTTAAATGACTTTGTAGTAGTTTTAGGATGTCAGTCAGACAACATTCTTTGAGACTTGTCTGTTACTGTGGTAAAGGTGGCTTAAGCCTTTGGGATATAGATATTTGAGAGTCCCTACCAAATTGAGTTTTAAAAAAGATGTCCAGAAACCACTACACCCATTTTATCTCAGTAGTTTCTATGTGGAGTGATTATTATCTGGTAGATACTATAATAATGGGTGACTTTAGAACTGGAGGAGAACCAGTTTACCTTTATTTACAGAGTTTTTCTTTTTGGAGAAAAACTAGGAAATATCTAATATTTTAATATAATTCTGCCTTAAGTTGCTTTTTATTATTATCCTCTAAAATTAAATAGTTGTTAGAGCTTATATTCTAGGCTTTGATCATTGTCCTTTGTAATATAACCTTTATAGTTTATTTTTAAAATTTTCCTGAAGCATTTTTTATAGGCTTCCTATTTTTTCAGTGTATTTACTGAACTAAGAAACTGAGAGGCAGGTATGATTTAGGGCAACTGTTAGCTTCTGTAAAGGGGCAGATAGTAAATATTTCAGACTTTGCAGGTTAGATGAATCAACTGCTGTTGTAGTGTGGAAGCAGCCACAAACAAGATGGAAGTGAAGGAGTGTGGTTGTGTTCCAGTAAAACTTTATTTATAAAGACAGGTGGTAGGCTATAGTTTGATGACCCTAACATAGGGTATGATATAAAATATAAGGAGACCATAGCCAGCTACCTGTGGGGTGTCCTGAGATTTAAAATGTGTCACTCTCTTCAGGAGCTGATGACATAGTCCTCTTTGTTCCCATTGTCATGTTTTAGAATCTCACTGCCTTGAGCTTCGTTTAGCATCTTTGTTAATACCTAACTGCCTTATGCAAGTAATATATAACAAAAAGATTAGTTGTCTAAAACTCCAAATTATTTAAGTATTTAAATGTTCCTGTGTTATTTCTGTATCTCACTTGTGTTATTTATAAATAAGAATCTAGCTTGAAAATTGGATGCTTTACATGCATTTGCCTTATACTTTCTCTGTAGCCTAATCCTTTTCAGGGATATAGATCCAAGAATATTGAGTTTAGGACTTTCACTTCAGATCTTATTGTGCTTTTTGCAGTCTCCCATTGTAGTCAGTCCAGATAAACATCAGACCAAAAGACAGTCCAACTTTAAAACTAGTGAAAAGTATTTATCAGTAGAACTGACTTAATAGCGCCTTAATTATACAAGGAGATGTTGCTTGATTGAATGTACTAAAAGAAAATAATCACAAATTACACTTGAGGGTTGTGGGGTTTTTTTTTTTTTTGGCTGGGAGGGGGGTTGGTAGTGGGAGGTTGAACCCAGGACCTCATGCATGCTTTTGCAAGTGCTCTACCACTGAGCCGCAACACCAGCCCATTTTTTATTTTTTATTTTGAGTCAGGATCTTGTTAAGTTATGCAGGCTGACTCTGGCCTCAAACTTGGAGTCCTCCTGCCCAAGTCGCTGGGATTGCAGGCATGTATCACCAGGCCTAGCTACACTTGATTTTTAAAAGTAAGAATGTTATATATTAAATAATTTGTAAAATCCAAATTCTTCACCATATTTATGTACATGTCCCATGCCTAAGTTATCTTTATATTTGTTAATGTTGTATTGGAGTGGTGTGAGGAATGTTGTGAATAGCAACTTTAAATCTTCCATTGGGAAAGATATTGGATATTATTTATGAAGGCTGCAGTTAAAATCATGCAGTAGTTGGGTGTGGCAGCATATGTCTATAATCCTGGTACTTGGGAGACTGAGACAGGAGGATGATGAGTTAGAAGCCATCCTGGGCTACATAGCAAGTTCCAGGCTGACTTGGGCCACATCGAGAGACCCTGTCTTAAGCAACCAAACCGAATAAAACAATAGAACACACACAAAACTATGCATCAGACATACATTCTTCAGTTTAAGTATTATAAAGCATTACTCTTTATTTTCTGTTGAGACTTCATGTTGATTTTGCTTCCTAATTTTAATATACATTGCTTAAATTTAACTTACATTGTTTAAATTTTGCTTGGGCAGTGTAAATGATAGCTTGTATTTATTGCCTGTCAGCCTTATGGAACCTGTAATTTGGGGGTAAGTAATTTTTCCAGCAGTTCTAAACATAGAATTTTAATAAGATAACTGGGATACTGCGTTTTGAGTTATGCCTTGCTAGTACAGTACAAGTACAGATAACATAATATATTCCTTGTTTAGTTTCTGGCATAGTTAACACTACTTTTAAGGGTGGATTTAATACTTGCTTATCACACATATCCATATAATTTTGTTATATAAAATATTCAGTGAGTTTCTCTGACAGTTGCTCAATAAATGCTTATTTAACTGACTCCTTTTTTGGTATAATAAGGAAGTCTAGCAATTCTGGGTTTCTTTTGAAACCTGAAATTTCTCCAAAGCTCTGATTCTGTGGGAATGAGAGACTTAGAAGACTGGATTGTATTTGCTTTGTATGTGTTAATGTGTGTTGATTTGAGGGTATTCGATATGGTGTTAGTCATGAAGCCCCCTTAACATATAATTTTTCTTTTTTTTTCTTTTTTTCCTTTTCTTTCCTGGGCATTGAACCTGATACTTCATGCATGCTAAGCACACATTCTACCACTGAGCTATACCCCTTTCCCCTAAGTAGAGATTTTGTCTTTTTCATTTTCACTGTCAACAAATTTTATTTTATTCTTAAGACTTATGAAAGCTGGTACAGTGGTTTACACCTGTAATCCCAGCGACTTGGGAGGCAGAAGCAGGAGGATCACAGGTTCAAGGCCAGAAGCAGCCTGTGTAACTTAATGAGACCCTGTCTCAAGATAAAAAAGATGTATTGAGCCTTAGTATATCCACACCTCAATTTTGTCCTCTAAAAATAATACTAAAGAATCAATGCAGCATTGAAGACTCTATTTAATCTCAGGGTTAATGATGTCTATTCAGTACCTATCTATGATTTACATAGTTCTTTGTTGTTAACTCTAATCATATGTTGTCTTTCTGACTTACGGTGATTAATATGTTCAGAATTGTCACTACTTGTGGTGAAGGATCATTGGTTTGGCACTTACTGGTTTTATAAGGGGAGCATGCAGTTGAAAAGTTGGAGTGGGTGTACCTCTGAATACCTTATTTACTGTTGTGAAAATGTATTTCAGAATAACTGTGTAGGATTCATTGAGGATGATGAGGAGCAGGTAGATGTTGAGACTATAGAAGAGCTCTCGGAGGAAATTAATGTTGCCCACAAGAAGACCATAGCAGCTCACACACAGTCATTCAAACAACCGTAAGTCTTATTTGTCTTTGGATTGTTGTTTGTAACTAGAAACAAAACTAGATAGTTTATTTAGGAACTCAGGGTAACTAGCCTCATCCCTGTATTTCTCCAGGGGTTTTTGTTTTGTTTTGTTTCTGATTAGTTGGATTTAGCTCAGTTGGTAGAGTGCTACTCTCCAGTCTGAGGTCCCGAGTCCAATTCCTACCACCACAAAAATGGGAGAAGGACGTGGCAATCCACTCCCAAGGCAATCCCAAAACAATCAGCCACTGAAGACCCTATGAGGGTCTCTATGAGTTGGACATGACTTGATGGCACCTAACAACAACAACATAGCTTAGAAAAGGAGCAGAATAGGGTGGTAATTTACTTGCCTTGGTCATTGCCAGTAGGCAGTGTATAAATGTGAGTAAAACATGCTTTTGGAGACTGATATACTAGTGTTAAAATACCAGAGGTATTGGTAATTCATAGGTATTTAACCTTGGATACGTCTTTAATCTCTCAGAACCTCAGATTCTTTACCCATAAAATGAGGAAACTGCCTTCATTTGCAGTGTTAAATGAAATGATATATACAGTTACCATAATAACTGAAACAAGGAGCTAACAAGGTTAGAGCCTTTATCTTTTTCAGAATAAGGCAGTATGTTGTAAATTTATTAGCTGAACTGGAGGAGGCGTGAAAATGTTCCTGCCTGTTTCACTGATGAGATGAAAATATGGAGGGCATGAAGACTTGCTCAGGAATATCATTTTCTTTTTTGTTTTAGTAAGCCTTATATTGATTAGGATTGGGATGTAAGAGAGAGAAGGAAAGTAAAATACAATTTCTTACTTTATCCCAGATCTTGTACTTTTTCTCTTACTTCATTATTATATGAGGTAGCAATGGATTGAAACAGTAATTCCTCATTTCTACTGATGTTAAGGAAATTTGAAGATTGGACGGTAGAATTAGTAATTATCTTCACTCCAGAACTACCGTATTTATAGACTGCTTCACTTACTTGCTGGTGAAGCATGAAAGAGTTTAAATCCCTTAAAAACTTCATTGTAGCCAGGCGTGGTGGCACAGCCTCTTATCCCTGGGAGGCTGAGGCAAGAGGATCACGAGTTTAAGGTGAAAGGCATCCTGCATAAGTTATTGAGACCCTGTCTCAAAATAGAAAGTGAAAAATGGGCTACCAGTGCAATTCGGTGATATGACGCTAGCAAACTATGTGTAAAGCCCTGGGTTTGGCCCCCAGTACTGCAAAAAACAAAACAAAACAAAAACTTCATTGTACTTCATAAGTTCAGCAGTTGCTGGATAATAAATTCTGTATGTTAAATCAAGTTCTTAAAAGCAACAAACAAAAAAATATAATCTTAAAAAAAGAACAACTTAATATAAAATTTTAAAAAGTAATGGAAAAGAAAGCTTTTCATATTATGAAGAGCTATACAAACTTTCATATATATATATATATATGAAAAGCTGTGTGTCTATATATATATATATATATGCTGTAATAGACATTTATAAAATTATATTAAAAGACATTGAAGAAGAATTCAGTAATTGGAGAGATACCATGTTAATAGATTGCAATAGTGAAGGGTCATGAATAACCAAAATACAAAGAGCCTAAACCATAAAGGAGCAGATTGAAATTAAACATTAAAAACCAAAGATTTAGAGGCTAATTGGTGTAGCTCAGTGGTAGAGCAAGCTCAAGGCCCTGAATTCAATCTCCAACACCACTCCTCACCCCCCAAACATAATATTCAATTTTAAAGCCTAATTAAAAGTAAAAATTAAGGCTGAGGCAGGATCATGAGTTTTGAAGCCAGCCTGGGCTACTTAGCAAGTTTTAGATTAGCCTGGGCTGCATATATAGTGAGACTCTGTCTTAAAAAAAACCAGAACAAAACAAAAAGATTTAGAAGTTTTTCTGAAATTACATCAGAACATCATGAAAACAATGGAAAAGGTAAATATATAATACATATAATTACAAGAGAATTAGTATCGAGGATATAAAAAATGGTTATGTCTGTTTAAAGAAACTCTAGTAGAAAAGTAATGGATATTATAGGCAGTTTATGGAAAGGGAAACCTGGAAAACCAGTAAGCACATGCAGATTTGTTCAACTTAACAAGCAATTTGGAAAATGCAAATTAAACCACCACTACCCCATTACTCCACCAATTCACACCCTTAAAATTGACAAAAATGGGAATTTCTCATTTCTCAATTATCTAGGTATGGAATAATGGGAACTCACATACTATAGGTGGGAGCGTAAATTGTTATTACCACTCGGGAGTGCAGTTTGACATCTACTAAAGTAGATGATATGCGTACTTCTTTTTGCACCTAACAGTTACATTCTTAGGTCATACCCTTGAAAAGCTATGCATAAATACAAGGGGTCATATATGGAACTATCCATTGCAACATTGTTTGCTGTTGTGAAGTTGTGGATACAATTCTAAATAACTAACATTCTGTGAAAATTTTGAGGGAAAAATACACATTGGAATACTATATATATGTTAGTTAAAATAATTGAATTAGAACTATGTATCAGCATATCTTAGGTGAATATTGAGTGAAACAAATCAGTTGCAGAAAAATGTTACATTTGAGATGGTATATATTTTTTCTTTAGAAATATGTCATACATTCCTAGTAAAACTATGATATGTATTTAAATTCAGTTTGAGAGTATTTACCAATGAGAAGGAATGTAGGTAATGTGATTGAGTAGATGGCATATAGGATATTCTGTGTCTGTCTGTCTGTCTGTCTGTCTGTCTTTATGCCATACTTGGGGCTTGAACCAAGGACCTCACACCTACTTTGCAGGTGCTCTACCACTGGGCTGTATATCTAGCCCATTTTTTATTTTTTATTTTGAGAGAGGGTCTAAGTGATGCAGGCTGCCTCTGGCCTAGAACCTTCGATCCTTCTGCCTCCACCTCCCAAGTCACTGGGATTGCAGGCATATGCCACCATGAAAATTGGTGTGTTTATTTGAAAACTAATTTTATACTGTAACAATTTGATATAAAAGGTGATATGAAAGGATCTCAAAGGTAGAGATCCTTTGAGATACATTATTTCTTAAACTGGATGGGACATACCTGAGTGTTCATAATATATTTGTTTATACAGTTTTGTATGTCTTATTTTGTGATTGAAAAATGTAATTTGCAGTTTTAGTGACTAATTTGGACACTTAGAGAAATGAAATATGGTATACTATTGAATAACATGATTATCCATTGCACCTTGGGAAAAGAAACTGGTTACAATTTAGTTTGAGATGGTGTGGTTTAATAATAGCTGTGAAAATAGGTCTTAGATTATTGAATTTCAGTAAGACATTCCAAAAATATTGTCTTTATCTAGGTGCTGTACCAATATCTCTACAGATGAAAAGGCTGCTGAAAAGAGTCGAAAGGTATTTAGAATATACTTAATTATATTTCCTTATTTAATAAAATTGATAACATTTGTCTGAGAGTTGAAACATTAGCTTTTTTGTGTTATTTAGGGGTTGATCCCAGGGCCTTGCACATACTTTACAAGTGTTCTATCACTGGGCTGCTCCCCAAGCCCATTTATTTGGTTTTTATTTTGAGTCAGTTTCTCGCTGAGTTACACAGGCTGCTTCTGGCCTTGAACCTACAATCCTGCCTCTGCTTCCCTGGTCACTGGGATTACAGGCGCAGGCGTGCGCCACCATGCCTGGTAACATTAGCTCTTTTAACTACGGTTTTTTTAGGGCTGTTTTTACCATCAGGTTTATATAACTAACTTATCCCCCTATCTCAGAGAATAGAATAAGTGAGGCATTACACTGGATATGGAGTTTATGAAAATTGGTGTGTTTATTTGAAAACTAATTTTATACTGTAACAATTTGATATAAAAGAAGCTGGTATTCTTCATTGCTCAAGCTCATAATTTTCAGTGGCCTAAAATTTGTTGGGTAACAGTTCAGGAAACCATAAATTATAAACTTTAAATTTTCTTAATGTGTTCAATGGATATCATCATGATAGCATAATAAGCAAGGCTTTACCTTTATCCTTACAATAGGAATAGAAGAGAATTTGATTGTTTAAACCATTTTCCATGTTATTCTGTCCTCTTAATTTAAGAGATAAAAGATAATGATGGTTGCAGGACCTAGTGATGTATATCTGTAATCCCAGCACTTGGGAGATAGAGACAAGGGGGTTTCCAGTTCAAGGCCAGCTTGGGCTACATGGTGAGATCTTGTCTCAAAGAAACAATAAGAAAAAGACAGTCAAAGGGATTGGATTGAGATACGAAGGGGGGCATTCAAATCTTAGTCCTTTGAAAGACCACAGCGTGATTATATTCATTTTGCTTTTATTACTATATTTGATTTTTTTCATTTATTCTAAAGGTTATTTGGGCTGGGATTTAGCTCAGTGGGTAGAGTGCTGCGCTGCAGTCTCTGAGGACCCGAGTTCAATTCCCAGCACTGCAAAAAATGGGAGAAGGGCCTGGCAATCCACTCCCAAGGCAATCCTGAACAGTTAGCCATTGAAAACCCTATGAGGGTCGCTATGAACTGGATACCAACTTGACAGCACCTGACAACAACAACAAAAGTTATTTGGATTTAGATGGAAATTTAAATGTCTTCAGTGTTAAGGGTGTGGTGCTGCACACCTATAATCCCACGACTCAAGAGGTTGGGAGGAGATCTTGGTTGGAGAGTTTGAGGCCAGTGGCAGCCTGTGTAACTTAGACCCTGACTCAAAAAATAAAAAAGGGGCTACAGGTGGAGCCCAGTGGCACAACACTTACATAGTATGTGCAGGGCTCTGGGTTCATCCCCTAAGTACTGTAAAAACAAAAGAATCTAGATTTAGATAAGAATTTTTACAATAGCTTATTTATGTAAACCATTATTTTGTACCAAAATTATTACATGCAAATACTTGTAGTGCTTTGCTATATTTAAACAACTTGATACTGGTATTCTTTCTACCTTGCTGCATCTTTTATTTTTCTATACTATATTAATGCACAGTAGAGTAACTTTAGGAAGACAATGGCTTTACACGAGAGATTTTAGAATGGCTGGGCCTGGTAGCTCACGCCTGTAATCCTAGCCACCTGAGATGCGGAGGCAGGAGGATTGAGAGTTTGAGGCCAGAGGCAGTCTGTGTAATTTTGTAGACCCTGTCTCAAGATAAAAAGTAAAATAATGGGCTGGGAGTGCAGCTCAGTGGTAGGGTGCTTGCAAAGTATATGTGAGGCCCTGGGTTCAACCCCCAAGTGCCACCAATGAAAAGAAAAAGGTTTTGGGACTATCAGGGTTATATTAAAGAAGAAAAATACCAGTAAGGTCTTTGTGGGAGGGAACCCCCCACAAAACCAAGACAACAGTATGAGACCTTTCCATGAATATACAGGCCTGTAGCCCATACCACTGTGGCGTCCAATCCTGTCAGATCTCAGAAGCTAAGTAGGGTTGAGCCTGGTTAGTACTTGGATGGGAGATTGCCTGGGAATACCAGGTGTTGTGGGCTTAGGAGAAGGACCTGGCAACCTACTCCCAAAAACCCTATGAATAGCAGAGAAACACTAAACAATAGTGTTTTGCCTGTTGTACATAGGGTCACTATGAGTCAGACATGGTGGATTCGACGGAACAACATGAATGTACAATGCTATAATATAGGAACTGTCAATTTGTTAAAAAAACAAATTTTATACCCGAGTCTTGAAAAATGTGCAAATACAGACCACAGCTTGAGAGGTAGATGCCAGAGGGAAGAAAAAATAGGGTACGATACAGATATAATATCTTCATTTTACAAAGTGGAAAGGCAAGATACACTGTGTATCGTCAAATAAGAAATTAAGGTAGAATTATATTCAAATTGTTCAGGTATCAGTGAAAGAACTAGAATTAGCTACTTAACTATTTTGAAGGATGGAGTGGAAAGATATAAAAGTTGTGTGAGTTAAATCCTCTTCTTCATAGCAAGAAGTCAGTAGATAATATTGATAATGGAAAAAATAAGCCTGTATTATTATTTGAGAATCAGAAGAGGCTACCAAAAGAATCAAAAAGTCTTTTCTGAGGATCTTGTGTATGTGCAGGGCATGTTTGCATTTCGTTATAAGCTCTTGATATAATCTATTTTATTAATTAATTTGGATGCTAGGAATTGAACCTAGGACTTTGCACATGCAAGGCAGGTACTTTATCACTGAGCTACACCCCCAGATCACTTCATGTGTTTTAAACTTTAAAAGTATCTATAACTTCTGTATAAGAAGTTAAGTTTTTAAAAATTGAAATAGAATAAAGATAAAGGAAACCCTAAGGGATGCTGCCCCCACGTATCTGTCACCTGGTGGTGCTGGGGGGGCTTGCATGTTGCTGTGGTGCTGAAAGCTATGCCATTGATATTTGAGATATGAACAGGGCCACCCATAGTGGACAAGTTTCAGCTGAGCCTCTAGACTAAGACAATCTAGGGAGAAGGACCCAGCAGCTCACCTCTGAAATAATTAGCTATTGAAAACCCTATGTGTACCAGAGAAGCATTGTTAAATATAGTGCCAGAAAATGAGTACCCCACGTTGGAAGGCATTCAAGAAATGATTGGGGAAGAGTTGCCTCCTCAAAGTAGAGTTGACCTTAATGATGGAAATGGAGTAAAGTCCCTGGGACCTATATTTGCTAATGTGGCATGACTCAAAATGAGAAGAAATACAGTGACTGCAACAGTAGGCTCAAACTTAAAAAGACTGTTTGCATGGCACAGTGTATGGTAGTGTTACATACTGTTGTACATAGGGTAGCTGTGAGTTGGACCTGACTTGACAGTATCTAATGACAACAAGAGATTCTGAGAAGTTGGAGGGTTTTTTGTTTTTGTTATTTTGGTGCTGGAGGGTTGAGCCCAGGGCTTTGTGCATACTTTGCAAGTCCTGTACCACTGAGTTGGACTCCTAGCCCCTTTTTTATTTTTTTCATTTTTTTGGTGGTACTAGGTTTGAATTCACGGCCTTGCACTTGCATGCTTTGCAAGTGCTGTACACTGAGCTACACCTCAGCCCATTTTTTTACTTTTTGAGACAGGGTCTCACTAAGTTACGCAGACTGCCTCTGGTCTCGAACTTGCAATCTCCTGCCTCTGCATCCCAAGCCACTGGGATTACAGGCGTGTGCCACCATGCCTGCTGGCTCGATTTATAAAACTTCTAATGCCATTGAAAACCCTATGAGGGTCGCTATGAGTAACGGCACACAACAACAACAACAACAATGCTAAAGCACTGACCTAGATCAATTGAGTCAGAACTATGGGAGGAAGTAAGAACTGGGCACAAAACAAACTTTCCAGGTTGTTTTAATTTACAGCTACGATTGAGCTTACAGAGCTAGCAGTGGAAACCAAATGACTTGGTCAGTGCTTCAAAAGTCAGTTTACAACAAAATCCACCATAGTCAATCAGCAAAAGGAATATGCAGTTATGGAATCATGTGAATGACAAGCACATTCTGTTCCCTGGAGAAGAACAACAGTGTCTTTCTATGGACCCCTGTCTTGGCAAAGTGAAGGGACTGGGTACTCCCAGGGACTCTGCATGGCTCCTCTAGCCCAACTGGCTCTTGTTTTAAACAAACCAGGGGAGATCAAAGGGTGGGATGTGGGAATAAAGTGGAGAGACCAGGATGACCCAATTAGGCCAGGGGAAAGCCATGTCTGTTACATGCTATGTGATTCTGGCAAACTACTACTGTTCCTTTCCATATGAGGACTTTAGAACTCCAGGCTCCAGGAGGGCAGAGAGTTGTTACGTCTGTTTTGTTCCCTCCTTTCTCCTGAGGCCTAGAACAATGCCTGGCACATAGTACTGGATCCCTTTTGTTACTTTTTATCTTGAGACAGGGTCTCACCAAGTGATGCAGGCTGCCTCTGGTCTTGAACTTGCAATCCTCCTACCTCTGCCTCCTGAGTCACTGGGATTACAGGTATGCACCATTGCGCCTGGCTCCAAAGTTGGAGGTTTAATTGTTAAGTTTTAAATGCTATGGAAGATGGGGAGGGGGAAGGATGAGTAATACGGATGCAGGCAAAAGCCTGTGCAATGGCAGGAAGGTGTGTATTGCATAATGTGTTTGGGGAATTTCTAGCAGTTAGGAATTATTAGAGAGAGAGAGGTGATTTAGAAGAGCAACAGTTGATCCTTTACATAAATTCTGAAAGACCTTACAGTATTAAAATTTTATCTCTGGCTAAGTACAGTGCTGCACACCTGTCATCCCAGTGACTTGGGAATGCGGAGGCAGGAAGATTGCGAGTTAAGGCCAGAGGCAGCTTGCATAACTCAGCAAAACCCTAACTCAAAATAAAAAACAAATAAATGGACTAGGGGTGCAGTCCAGTGTGTGCTAAGCCCTGGGTTCAACTCTCAAGTACTGGGGGCAGGGGGAAGAGAGAGAGAGGAGAGGAGAGAGAGAGAGAGAGAGAGAGAGAGAGAGAGAGAGAGGAGGAGGAGGAGGAGGAAAGAAATAGAACAAAAAAGGGAAGAAATTTAAACACTTTCCACTAGTCAGGGGGTGTGCACATATGTGCGTGTTGGTGTGTAATTCATGTCATGGGAACTAATCTTGACAACAATAAATTGTACAAATAAGCTTCTTCAGATTCCTTATGCCCCCAGCTCCAGATTCTTTCTTGAGAACCACCGAAATTTGAGCTGAGAAGTGATATGATTACATTAGTATTTATTAAAATTCATACTGTTAGCTAGGCGTGGTGACAAATGCTCAGCACTTGCAAGGCTGAGGCAGGTGGGTGGACGTTGAGTTCAAGGTCAACCTAGTCTACATAGTGAGTTCTAGGACTGCCTAGGCTAACACAGTGAGCCTTTGAGGGAAGAAAAAGTCATATTATTGGCATTGTTGAAATTATTTTGGAGGAAAGATAGACTGGTAATAAGATGAGCAATTGAGCGGTTATAACTGTGAAGACAAAGTGATGGGTGTCTTGAGATAGAGCATTGCCATTTGGGATGGAGGAAGTAGACAGGTACTTTTGAAAGAAGTTGAGGAGGCAATCTTGTTTGGACAGGCCCCACCAATTCCTCCAAAACTAAAACATGATTACTGGAGTGACAAACCACAGAAAGAAACAGAAGCTTTTGCTTACTATCGTCGGACACACACTGCCAATGAGCGGCGCCGGCGTGGTGAAATGAGAGATCTCTTTGAAAAATTGAAGATCACACTGGGATTACTTCATTCTTCCAAGGTTTCCAAAAGTCTCATTCTTACTCGGGTAAGTGTTTTGTGTAAATGACAGCAAATAATCTTGACTAAGAGAATCTTAGATACTGTAAGAAAGGGACCCATTGTCATATGAAGAAGATTGAATTAGAGGTACTTGTATTTAACAATTGAATATGGACTAGTAAATGCCCAATAAATCTTTAGGGGAGGGGAGTCATTACGTTAAGTCAGAATAGCTTTTCACTGAAAGTTAAGTTTTTAACTGGTAGAGCTATCCTTCCTTAAAATCAGAAACTCTAGTTACCTCTGTTTACCACATTCTCTTTACATTGTTCTCAGTAGCACAGTTTGTCACAGTGTGAAGCATAGCATATGAGTATTTTAACGCACTTCTTAACAATTGACATTCATTTTAAAAGAAAATGAAATATTCAAGGTAGCAGAAGCTTAATCTTTGCACATAGAACATCTAAGGTAATTTCATTTAAATTGATTTTAAGTA
This sequence comes from Pedetes capensis, assembly GCA_007922755.1. Taxonomy (NCBI): domain Eukaryota; kingdom Metazoa; phylum Chordata; class Mammalia; order Rodentia; family Pedetidae; genus Pedetes; species Pedetes capensis. The sequence continues at coordinate 19,071 of VMDO01009632.1, forward strand.
GGAGCTGGAGAAGTTCAGAGTAAGCATTCACATCCCTTGAGCAGTGTTATTTCAGCTAGATTTTACTTATGCTAGAAGATTATTTTAACAATGAGTAACATCTAAGGAGAACATGAATGTATTATATCTTTTTGCAATAGCGAATCAACTGTTTACCATTCAGTGATACTTTTGGGAAACAATCATAATCTAGCTTCCCTAAAAATAGAAACTAGGAAACCTCATAAAGTTTAACAAAAAATGTTTGCTGCTGCGTATGTAGCTCAGTAGTAGATCATCTACCTACCAGGCACAGGGCTCTGGGTTTGATTGCCAGACACACATGCACACAGATACACACAAATAATAATTTCTGAAATATCAATCAATAGCATTATAACATTCTGTATTTAAAATATTTTTGTTAAAGCTATTGTGTAGACCACCCTTGTTTTTAGGAAAGAGTGAATTAAGATTATCTTACTATTTCTGTTGTAGGCATTCAGTGAAATTCAAGCACTAACAGATCAGGCAGACAAATTGATAGGACAGAAAAATCTCCTGAGTCGAAAACGAAGTATTTTGATACGGAAGGTATCATCGCTTTCAGGTGAGATGTGTAAATATTCTCTGGTCAAGATCATAACAGCAGCTTTAGTAAGGAAAAATCTTCACTAGGTCTTTCAGATACTATTTAGATTAAGGCTTGGCTCCCCAGGTTACAGTGAAGTTATTTTTTGACTGGGTGGGATATATCTTCTGGCTGGTAATCACTCTTGCCTTCCATAGTTTTGGGGAATATAGTTAAATCAACTGGATTTCAGTTGACTGTATTTCTCATTATTATGTAGGGTCATGCAGAGAGTGATAATTTATTCCCTATCAACCTGTAGGTAAGACAGAAGAAGTGGTCCTGAAGAAGCTAGAGTATATTTATGCAAAACAACAAGCACTAGAGGCACAAAAAAGAAAAAAGAAGATGGGATCAGATGAGTTTGATGTGTCTCCCAGAACTAGCAAACAGCAGGAAGTATCTTCTACATCATCTGTAGATCTCGGACAGATGTTTATAAATAACAGGAGGGGGAAACCTTTGATTCTTTCCAGAAAAAGAGACCAGGCCACAGGTAGGAGGGACATTCTTTGCTTTCCTTAATATAGATGAACATCAATTTAGTGGACTGAATGTCTTCTCTTGGCCGTAGTTTTAGTTTTAATTAAATTAAGTAAAGGTGAGTAGTACAAACAATAGAACATTAGATTTCAGTTTCTGCCTTTACATACTCAAGCAAATCCTGACAGGTTACCAGTCATGCTAACATGGAAGTCCTAATTCTCATAGTAGTCTACAGTTACATATTTTAAGTAATTTTTAAGTTGCCATCTCTTTAGCCTTTATATGTAAACTCTTGATTTTCCTGTAGTTCTACTAACAGGTTGAGAAAATTTTAGTCTAGCTATAAAAAGTAAGTTGAAATTAAAAAAAATTTTAGTCAGGTATGGTGGCACGTGCCTGGAATCTCAGCACTTGGGAGGCTGAGGCAGGAGGATCGATGTGACTTTGAGGACAGTGGTATACAGTGAGACCCTCTCTCAAAAACAAACAAACAAATAATTTGAGCTAGGTATGCTGTTGTGTTCATGTAACCCCAGCTACCTGGGAGGCTGAGACTGGAAGATTGTTGAGCCTAGGAGTTTGGGTCTGGTCTGAACAACATAGCAAGACTGGGTCTCTAAAAAGGAAAATTTAAATTTTGTTGAATTAGATTCCATTTTTTATTAGAGCTATTAAGAAACAAAGTAAATTAAAGTTTTTTCTTCTTTCTTGACTTTGGAAGTCAATTTTAATGTTATTTCCTTGTGTCCTTGAAGAAAAGTACATCCTTTCATTCTTAAGGTGGCCCAGTGTATGAACCAGAAAATCTGATTTATTATATCAAGCTAGATGGATACTAAAACATGAGTTAGTTTTAACATTGCAGAATTAAATGATGTTACTTTTAATAAAGGAATTGAATGACAGGCTACATCATTTCATGGCTGGGAAAACAGGCCTGTAAACTTAAAGTATTTTGTTAGAGGTGTATAAGAAAGGAAGCCTGGGGATAGAATTGTGTATGCTTTCATCTTGATTCATTATTAAAACTATCAGAAGCATTCCATTGAAAAAACAATTCTACAACTCTTTTCCTCAACAAATAAGAAATTCTCTCCCTTAGGAGAATCACTGAACAGGTAACCAATATTCAGTGGTTCAAAAGTGGCTCAAAAAAGTAAATTCTAAGCTTAGTTTTCGTAACTAAATTTGAATTTTACTTCTTGTTTTACAAGTCAGGTTTTAGGGATGTCTCCTAGACTTCTGGACAACAGTGGCATTAATTGAAGGTATTTTATCCATAACTAATTTCTAATCTTCTTTACAGAAAATGCCTCACCCCCTATCACTCCACATTCTTCTACCAACCTTGTGATGACTCCACAAGGGCAATTGCTCACCTTAAAAGGTCCCCTATTCTCAGGACCAGTGGTAACTGTTTCTTCTCTCTCAGAAGCTGATCTGAAGCCTCAAGTTGCCAACAGTACTATGGCTCAGTCAGGTATATGATGTTGTTTTCTATAGTGAATAAAAATTGTACATGGTGTCTCAGAAGAAGCCTTTGAATATGTTCTGTAATCATAAGGAGCCATTCTGGTCTGGCATGGTAGCACATGCCCATAACTCCAATCAACACTCAGGAGATAAAGGCAGGAAAATTGAAAGTTTGAGGCCAGCCTGGGCTACATAATGAGACCTTGTCTCAAAAAGAAGTTGTTCCCTTGCCATTTATCTTGGTTAGAAATTACCCTCCTTTCAACTTGATCTGTGGTACTGATAGTTGTGTTTTACATGAAACTGGGAACGTTTTTTGCAAAGTCTAGGAAAATTTTTAGGTAGTAAAAAAAAAAAAGATGTCAAAGTGAAAGGAAGATGGAGTCATTGAGGAGTCATTGTCATAATTCTTGGTGTTGATAAATAACAGTTTTTATCTTGTACTCAGAAATGGCATTATTACCACATGTTACCAGCTTGAGCAAGTTTGAGTACTGCTCCTTTTTAGCCTAAAGGATAAAGTTGAAAAAGAAATGTCATTTTGATGATTTAGATTCCAGATACCTAACATTTCTGTTAAGATAAAAGGGTTTCTTCACCCATATTAAAATTCTAGTTACTTGTTACCCTTGCTAGCAGTAGTTACTTGTCTTTAGTGCCAAATCCACTTTTGAGTACTCATCCTTTTCTCTTACCATGCTGCCTCTAGAACTTTAGAACAGAGTTAAGATACATTTTTGCTTTTGAACAAAAATTAGCTTGGGGAGCCAGGAGTGGTGGCACTCCTGCACACCTGCAGAAAATTCTAGCACTGAGGAGGCAAAAACAGGAGCATTGCTGTTTAAGGCCACCCTGGACTACATAGCAAAACCCTGTCTCAAAATACCAAGGGCTGGGAATGTAGCTCAGTGGTCGAGCACTTAACCTGCTATGTACACACCTAGGTGCCATCCCTAGCCCTGCAAAAAGAAAAAAGAATTAGCATAGGGAGATATTTCTATAAAATGAATAAATGGAACTTTACTGTTGATGTTTCTTCTGTCTTGATTTTAACTCTCTAAACGGGCATGATTGATGGGGGTGGGGGGTGGGGTGGAAGAGATGCTCACTACTGTAGGTTTAAATGTTTTTTTAATTTTAATTTTTCAGAAAATGATGACTTATTTATGATGCCACGAATTGTTAATGTGACATCATTGGCCACCGAGGAAGATTTGATAGATATAGGTGGCAGCAAATATTCTCATGAAGTTCCTGATGACAAGCCACCTGACTGCCTGAGAGACACGGTTAGGAATGAAGATAACTCCTTAGGTGATATGGATAGATTCTCTTCCAGAGGAAACAACAGAGATAGCCGAATGGCATTCGGAACAACACAGGTTTTTCTGGCAGATAAACATTCTGGTTTTCCACAAGTGGTTGATGTTTCCAATATGCAGGGAACACAGGAGTTCTTACCTAAAAAGATTTCTGGTGATATGAGAGGGATTCGATATAAATGGAAAGAGGGTGAATCAAGAGGGGAACGACTGAAGTCAAAGGAATCTCCATTTCATAAATTAAAGATGAAAGACTTCAAGGATTCAAGCTTAGAGGTGGAACTGAGGAAAGTAGCATCAGCTATAGAAGAAGCAGCTCTTGATCCCACTGAACTGTTAACTAACATAGAAGAAGAGGATGATACTGATGAGACCCTGACGTCATTGCTCAATGAGATTGCCTTTCTTAATCAGCAACTAAATGACGACTCTGTTAGCCTGGCTGAACTGCCCAGCTCTATGGATACAGAGTTCTCAGGGGATGGTCGGCGGTCTTTTATCAATAAATTTCCCCCTGGGAACAGAGCAACTTTCCAGGTTGGCCACTTGGGAACAAGTTTGAAAGAGTTGCCTGATGTTCACGGGGAGAGTGACTCTATCAGCCCCCTCCTCTTGCACTTGGAAGATGATGATTTTTCTGAGAATGAAAAACAACTTGTAGAAACGGCCTCTGAGCCAGATGTCCTTAAGATTGTTATTGACTCTGAGATAAAGGATTCTCTCCTTTCCCACAGGAAATCTAGTGATGGAGGGAAGAATACTTCTGGCCTCCCTGTAGAACCTGAAAGTGTGACATCACCTCCCATCCTACACATGAAGACTGGCCTGGAGAACAGCAACACGGATACTTTGTGGAGGCCTATGCCAAAGTTGGCACCTTTAGGTTTAAAAGTAGCTAATCCTCCCAGTGATGCAGATGGTCAAAGTCTCAAGGTGATGCCTTGTTTGGCACCTGTAGCTGCCAAAATTGGGTTAATTGGACACAAAATGAACTTACCAGGGAGTGACCAGGAAGGGCGGGAGAGCAAGGTGATGCCTACACTGGCACCTGTTGTGGCTAAATTGGGCAACTCTGGGGTCTCACCGAATTCTGCAGGGAAATGAACTTGTTTGTCCTCATGCAGAAGCCAGGCTGTGAGGAGAAATTGAATCTCACCTCCTTTCTCTGCAAGGATCTGTATGTGTCATGGAACTATGATCCTTGACTTTGATGTGGTGGATGATGATAGAAAAGGGGGTTAGGGTGCTGACCTGGGTAGAAGAAATACTATGAAATTCTGATCATGTTAAAATGTGTTACCTCACTTGTGGTGCTGGGTGCCCTCATCCTCTCTAAGATGTGATCCATTGCTGAACACAAGGTGCCCATCTTGCCCAAAAAACTTATAAGACTGGGGGTCCATAGTGGTACCTAATTCTTTTCCCCAAGAGAAAAAGCTGCTTGAGACTTTGGAATTGCTGATGACTGTTGGATTAGGTCTAAAATCTAAGGACTATGATGCACTGTGCAAAGGGAACCAGAAGAGATAGTTTTCAGTTCATATTTCAATAATAGCCAGGAATGGTGGTATATGCCTATAAGCCCAGCATTTGGGAGGCTGAAGTAAGAAGGTCACAAGTTTGAGATTAACCTGAGTTACCTAAGAGAGTTCAAGGCCAGCCTGTGTTATAAAGCCAGACCCTTCCTCCAAAAAAAAAAAAAAAAAAAAAAAAAAAAAAAAAAAAAAAAAAAAAAAAAAAAAAAAAAAAAAAAAAAAAAAAAAAAAAAAAAAAGGAAAAAAAAAAAGAAAAGTAAAGAAGAATGATAATAAGTAATAGAGTGACATAGGATGGGTACCATAGACTACCAAAGTGAAAGATTTTAATGTCACTCAGCAGAATTTTCTCTTCTTTCATATCCCAAGTAGCTTCCATTCCTTCACTTTTTCAATCAGTTATAAATTTAAGTCTTCTGGTAAAGTAAGGATGCTTTTAACTTTTATTATTAAGGTAATTATTTTGAAATGTTAAAAAATTTTCCCTTATTGTCTTTTTGGGTGTTGAAAAGATTATTTCCATTGTGCCAGAGATTTCTACCAGAAATACATATTTTGGACGTAAGCATAGAAGGGGCCCTTCCTTTTTCACAAATCACATCACTCAAGAGTCAACTGAAATGAAAAAGCATTTTCTCCCTAGACTAGAGATCATCGCCAAAATAAAAATTTGCGGGGCTGGGTATTTCCCAAATCAAACCAGCCTCCTGGTGCTTGAAGGTTTTGTTCACTGTTACCTGCATGGGATGTAAGGAAAAGTAAAGTCACAGTAGGCACTCTTTACCAGGGGTGTAAGGCAGTATTTGAATCACAAGATATATTTTTTATCTGCTACCATGGATTCAGTGATCTGTAGAGCTTTTTCACTCATTAGCTGTCAGGGTGTGAAGGACTGACAGCCTGTAAAGATAAATATATTTATATTTTTGTATAGTTGTTTTCATAGATTTCTCAAAGGCTGAAGTTTTCAACCTAGAAGAAGAGATTTGTATTGAGTATAGAAATGATGTTTCCTATCGAGTTTGTAAATAATCATGGTGCACTTGAGGGGTCTCTTCGGGGCAAGAATCACTATTCTGAAAATGTGTAGACTGGGATTTAGCTGCTGCATTTTGCCTTTCTTAAATAATTATATTTTGGAATGTAACCCCTTTCTGTCTTCATTGACAGGATTTGCTTGTGTTGTAAAACACTAACACAAGAGCTTCCAGTGCCTGGGCTGTGCCTGGGTAATGCTGTTTCTTCTACATCCCCTGCCTTCTTTATCAAACCAAGTCCCACTCAACATATCTTCAGACCTAGGTTGTGAGACCAACTTTGGAATGGATCTAGCCAGTGAATTATTACTTCTGTGATTGATTATCTATTAACTCTGGTAATCAACAGGTTGTAAAGGATGGGAAAACTTCCTCTGTAAAATGCAGTGGGAGCAAATTCTTTGTTGGTTTTGTGCAGCATGTCTTTCTAGACCTGCTCATCAGCACTTAACCTTTCCTCTTTGCTAAAAAAGCTTGAAGTAGCTTCCCATTATCCCTTCCACCCTTTAGCCAGCAGATTTCATTCAATGCCTTAATCAAGGAGTCCAGCACCTGTCTCCCATGGTAATGTCCTTGGAGATGCTAGTTCTTTAATCCAAGTATAGTGGTTTCCCATTATTTCGTTGCTTTTCTCTTCCTCATATTTCCTCCTGCCTTCCCAAGTCTCTTGTGGCTTTTGAGGGTCAGACAAGGAGTAGGCAAGGGAGTGAATAATCCTCAGGAAAAGAAGGACCATTTTAGCTTCTGAATACTTTCCCTTTGTTTAGAAGGAAATAGGCAAAGTAAGTTAAGGTCAGTTCTTCATTGGAGGATATTTGGCTGTATCTGTAAGAGATGTACAGAGCTAGAAATAAGAGATGATTCTAGGTGTTCTGGGAAGGCTGCAGAAGTCATTACAAACCCCCAAGGCAGAGTGTTCTCAAGACAGATCGAGGAGTCATCAGGGCTAATTTGAGGAGGGCTCAGTCTTCAGAACAATCCCACAGTCTTGACAGAAATCTAAACTCTCCAAAAATTCCTTTCTTTTAACTTAACCCTAGGGGAAACTGATCTATGAAAATTTCATGTGTGATTATGAAAGATGAAGTTGAGTGAGAAGATTTGAGGAATCTGGAAGACAATGAGCTCTCACCCTAACTCTATAAAGAAGCATGATCTTAGTAGACCAATAATTCGCCTTTTTATACATCTGTAAATAAATGGAATGTTTTTAAGAATATAATTATGTCAGATTTAGCATTTTCTTTTATATATTAAATATATATCATTTTCTGCTTTTGAAAGTGACTATTTTTTTTAGTAACAAGAACAGAAGTTTGGCGATTGAAAGGCAAGGTGTATAAACCTGAAATAAATCAAGTTATACTAATAAAATGAGGACTTGGTGTTCGGAGGTTTGTGCTGTGTTGGAGTAGAGAATTTGTAACACTCTCAGACATGTTTGAGAAAGGGTACCATTGAAATAATTTTATCATAGGAATTCCTTCTCAAATTTTTTGATGTGATATTTGGGGGAGTCTTTTCGTATTCTAGTCCTTGTAGTGTGTCTTACATAGAGGCTTCAAATTTTTGTACAACTTGATGACAAGTATGTGTCTTAGAAGCCATTCTACAATGAAGAAAAGCTATTCTCATACTATCACTATGTGCAAGGCAGTTTTTTACCTCGGGGAATAACTGGACATAAAACACAATCTTAGTGTCTAAGGACAATAAGTGTTCTTAAGGCAAGATGTTACCTAGTTTCATAATTTACAAGAGGTTTTATGAAGGGAGCCTTTTGGATCTTGAGCTACTGCTAATCCACTTGTGGTTATTTACAGGTCAAGTTTAGTTATATAAGCATCATACAAATTAACTTTGTATAATTTTACAATAAATGCAGATTTCTCCTAGAATTATGAATGAAACACCTGATGCTAGGCCTTTATGTAACAAGTTTGAAAATGTTTTGAACACATAAAAGCAGACAATTCATATATTATTCTTGGTTTGGTAGGTGTTTTTCTTGAGACTATACTTGTTGAAATACTTGAAATGTCATGGGGTGAGGTGAATTGAGAGGCCTACAAATAGTGATAGATGTTGTCCCTCCCAGAATTAAAAAAAAAAAGCACAGTGTAGGCAGCACATTTTCCAAGTACTTTTATGAAGAATGACTGATAACCATGGAATCAGAATACATTTTTTTTGCACAAAATTGTTGATTTTTAAGAAAGTGCTATATGGGGATCAATTCTTCCATGTGATCATATTATTGCTAGTTAAATTTTACATGGGTGTGAATGGCTGAGTACATAGATGATTAAACCTGAGGCAGGCAGACTTACTGCTCTTTGAAGAGAAAATGTTAAGATGCATATTTGAAAGAAAGGAAAATAATTTGGTATTACAACTTTTTAAAAACTGAGGCATAACTAGTGTATTAAGTGTGACTGAACTGCTCTACAAAGACACTTGAGTAGTAGTGATGGAAATATGTTTAGGGGTGGAGGCTAAACCATGGGATAAGTTGGGAATTGTGAGACAAATCTATAGTACTAAATTTATCAGTGCAAACTCTGCTGGTAGAAGACATTTTATCAAATAGGAAAACAGCCTTGGAAGCATTGTCTTGAGATACTCTGTTTCCAACTGCAATCATCAGTCTCATCTGTCCCATGGTGCCTTGCATATAAAGGTACTCAATAAATATTTGCATGTTTAGCCTCTTTTCTGGGATCTTAAAATTGCCCCTTACCTAGAGTGCATTTAAAAATTTGATCTAATACTGAGTAACTGTATAACATATTCCCAGACAGAATTTCACACCATGCATACATGTTCAGGGCATACAAAAGAATAAAATGTGAAATAGTGTGTGGATGATGAATTACTTCTGCATTTTTGAGAGGATGGCAAGTATTTTCAGTAGAGAAATTAAAAGAACATAGTAGACCTGGGCATGGTATATTTCGTGGAATCCATGAAGTGTGGGAGTTGCCTACAGCCTGTTGCCAAATTGGCATCTCAAAGGTGGCATGGTACCTAGATGATAAAGGTTGGCCTGGATTGTGAAAAATTAAAAATATGTAGTTTTAGCTTTAGACTGGAAGTGCCTGGATTCCAGACCTCATTCTACTGTTCTCAGTTGTTTTTCAGCTTAGACAAGGATCATTGTAGTACATGATCACGGAAAGCAGGAGCGTAGGTTTGCCTGCACAGCTAAGCTTCAGATGAGAATAATTGGAAGATTTTTCCTAAGGGGCTAGACCAAAGTAGTTTTGGACAAGAAATGGCCCATGACACTTTGTAAACCCCTTTTACCTGGCCGTTGAGTGGTCAGGTAAGAAAAATCATTAGTGAACACCAAAATAACCTGAAGATGGTTAGGGACTTCGGTTGGGTACATTTTTCTTGTTTCATCGCAGTTGCTAGGGTCTGCATCACACATGTAAAGACACCAGGTGGCACCATTTATTAGCAGTGTTATAGTAGCTTCTGGGGAGAGGTCAAATCACAGACTAGCAAAGGGGTTAAAGGAATCAATCGTATGTTCGTAAAGTTATAGCTAATGGCTCTTGCTTCTGTCCTCCATATTTAGGAAATAAATGTGAATCCTATTTTAGTTCTATTAGATCTGCAATGCATGGTTGAAGGGAAGGAGGCCTTATTCTTCTGGTTGCTGTTGCCAGTGGATCTTCCAGGAGGTAACATCTTTGATGTCTATGTCAACCTGTGAACTTTGTAAGTCATTTTTTTAATACGTGACTACAGTACACACAAGCACTGTCCTGCTTTGCCCCTTGGCCATATAATTTCTACTCATAGTGATGACTTTAGGGGACCTTCCCTCTTGCTGACATACTCCCCAGGGATTACAAAGGTTTGGATAGAGTGACACATCAGTGTACTGTTCCTCTGGGGTGCAAGACTTTTGGGCTTAGGCTAGCCTTTTCAGAAGATTATTTCTTGAAGTAGTAACCAGATGGAGAATTCTAGAGCTCCTACAAAATAAACTACTTACAGACTTGTGGAATATGAATATATGTTGTTTCCATGTAAAATACCACTAAATCTAGTGCTAGCAAGCTAGACAGTGACCTCGTCAACAGTCCCAGGGAGAAAGTATTCACACGTAAATTTTGACAATACCGAGGTAAAGATCTTGAATAGTGAGGTGCTAATTAGGTGAGAGCGCGCTAGTTGGAGGCTAAAGAAATCACGGAATATTCCATAGGTGCGCTAGTTGGAGGCTAAAGAGATCATGGAATATTACATAGGTGCATTCGCTGGTTTCCCCTCTAGTATGCCTAAAGCTGTTCGAAGCTTCTGTCTCTCCTTTCTTCCATCATAACCAATCAGGTTGCCCAGTTCGAAACACTTGGCGGCTGAATTGGGTTACTCAGAAGAATCCTTTCCACATGGATCAGTGCACTAGGCTGGCCATGATCAGAAACTATTCCAACCCCTTTAAATCCCAGCGGTTGGAATGGGTGGGACCAGAGCTTTTGGGCTGGTAGTTAAGAGGGGAGACAAAATGGAACAAGACGGATGGGTCAATCTTTTGTAAACAATGTAAATTGTGTACCTGTGTAATATCTCTTTGAATATGGACTTTAAAAAAGAAAACATGTATTTGTTACATGCAAGAAAGGGAATTTGGGTACCAGTTAGATAACATCGGTGGTGGCAAGACTCGCTGGCCTTGGCCTTGCTCCGGGGAATGGTTAAAAGACTTTAAAACTACTGTTATATATTACTATTATTGCTGTAAGCCTTATGAATATAATTGTATGTGTAATCATCAGGAGAGTTCAAAATGTGAAATATGATGTAAACGATCAGGACCTAAAACATTCTATAACAGTACAATTATTCAGAGGACATGCCCATCAAATTAAAGAAAAAGAGGGATGTGTATGGAGAAACTGGGGGGAAATTGGCAAAAACCTCAAAACAGGGGAAACGGATAAATCTAGGGCATGGTTATCATCTTGGGGCTCTGTGAATCCCTGTTCACTGGGGGACAAGGCCTGATAATACCATAAAAGGCCTGGTTCTTTCATTTCTGAAGTCGCCTTATACTGACCTTCTAACAGTGACATCCATAATTACACTGTGCAGAAACAGCATTTCTTGGGTCCGGGGAGGTCTGCTTCCTAGGCTCTTTCACTGGCTCCGCCTGGGTGTGCCTTGCTCCTCCACTCGGGAATCGAGCAGGTTTCAGGCCACACCCACTCGCGTCGGCTCCTCCCTCCCAACTCATAACGTGGCCAAGGCGCTAGTTCGCGTTTTGAGCCGCTCCTGCCACCATAGTTGCCGCTGCCGCTGCCGCTGCCGCTGTCGCAGCCGCTGTCACAGCGGACCTGAAATCGGCTAGCGCGATGCGTGGGGGCGCTGTGAGCCAGGCAGCCCTTGTACCCCTGGGCTGGTGAGGCTGGGCTCGAGCGGGGGCGCTGATGAGTAGTAGGGGCTTCTGAAGTGAGTGAAAGAAAAATCCAGGCCCGTGTGGAGAGCGGAAAGCGAGCTCCCAAGGGCCAGTGGGTGGGGGAGGGAGGCTCCCGTGGCAGCACGGGTGGCTAGCTCATAGCGAGCTCCGCTGTGCCCAGTCTCCGCAGCCTCCAGCGCGGGTGCCCAGGCCTCCAGTGGACTTCCCGGTGGCCTCCACAGCTTTCTCCCTTGGACACAGCAGTTGCCATGGGAACACTTGAGCATTAACAGGGACCAGACCGGCCACCAGCCCCACTAGAACCTATCCCATTCACCAGTAAAACGCCTGTGGCAGGCGTGGGCCTGGCATTTCTTCACTCTACGGATCCCCCGCCTCCTTCACGGGTCTGTCCTTCCCACATTGTTAGAAACCTCGAAGGGCTTGAAGTGAGGATGAGGGTGAAGGAGAGGCCCATACCTAGAGGTAAGAGCTGCAGACTCAGGCAGAAGACACTACTGTGATGCTGAGGTGGCTTCTGCCATCTCAGGTCAGTGAAAGGGCATATTGGAAGGCCGTAAGGAGTGGGAAAGGAGTGCCATTGTTGAGACAAGTCCCAAGACTGGGCCAGGGACAGACCTGAGGAGCTCCTCATCATGATGGCTGTGGAAGGATCAACCATTACCAGTCGGATCAAGAACTTGCTGCGGTCCCCATCCATCAAGCTACGAAGGAGTAAGGCAGGAAACCGGCGAGAGGAACTCGGCTCCAAGGTGAGTCTTAATATTGGGAGCCATCTCTTTTCAACCATGCCCTCATTAACCCGTGTTTCTCTTTTCACCTTCCTCCTTGTTGGGAAAGAAGAGAGGTAGAGGCCTCTGATGGCTATAAAAGAGCGAGTGTGCAGTCTCGTCACCTCCAGAAAGCAATGAGTTAGCTTTGTTGTTAGGTGCCCTCGAGTAGGGCAGGACTGGTAGAGACCCTCATAGGGTTTTCAATGGTCGATTGTTCTGGGATTGCTTTGGGAGTGGTTTGCAACATCCTTCTATTTTTGCAGTTCTGGGGATCAAACCCGGGTCCTCAGACAGTGCAGAGCAGTCCTCTACCAACTGAACTAAACCCCAGCCCCTCACTTGGTTTTAGGTTGAAAGAAAAAGAACAGCAGGGGTGGGCATACTGGGAGTCACGCATGAGACAAGGTGTAGAAGGTTCAAGTGTGATCTCACTATGAACTAAGTGTGCTTGGGGAAGCCAGTTGACATGCTATGACTCAGTTTCTCTTCTTGGGAGAAGACAGTAGGATACCATACCATGTGAAGGACTAAGCTGTGATTAATGTGGATGCAGGTATTAATGTAACAGCTCAAGTTATGTCAGACTGTAGTACCAAAAAGAATATTGTACACCAAAACACCTTGTCCAGGATACTGGCCTGGTAATTGCACTTGCCTGGAGTCAAAAAAAGTTTATCTCTTTTAGAGACCTGAATTAATTTAACTGGAGCTTGTTAGCATCTTACAAATGATAACATGTCCCAGAAAAATAGTATTTGTTTGCCCTTGAGCATTGCTTACCACATTCACTCTGTACCAAGAACTGCATCCTTTCCTTTCTGGGGTAGAGGTGCCTCAGAGGCAGAGTCCTTTTCCATACCTTCTCTTGTCTAGGTTTTGTTCTTTATCCTTGTTTTGTTTTGAGGCATGGGCTTGCTGTGTAGCCCAGGCTGGCCTGGAACTTGTGATTCCTGTGCCTCAGCCTCCATAGTGCTAGGATTATAGGTGTGCACACCCAGCTTGGTCCTTATGCTTCAGTCAGCTTTGTTGAGCTCTACAACTTTGGGCATACAAAAGTAGACTACATTTGTTTTATCCCTGAGGGTCTTCAGACTTTGTTCTCAATGGATCAGAGTATATTTTGTGTCTTATTAGTGCCCTGTAAACACAATAGCTTTGTGTGCTACAGGATTGTCAAGGAGAGGGTCATTTGAGACATTTTCTTGCCTTGTCTGTGACTATTCAGAGATAAGAAAACTTTGGTGAGGAATGATTTAGAGTGCTACTCTACAAGAAGACAGAGTTCTGGGAGAACTTAGTTCAGATCCTTATCCCTTAGCAGAATCTTCATTGGATTTGGTAGGTGAACAGCTTTCCTGTATATTTCAGTAGGGGGTTGTACTGAATCAAAATTTGCACAAGGTTCCATAGTGGTAGAGGTAGTGCCCCTTCCAAGGACTCTTATCAATCATTTGTTCCTATTCTCTAGAGGCAGGAGAATAAGCCCCCAAATTAGAAACTCTGGTAGATATGACTCTCTGCTCATTCTGAGAACTTCAAGTCTTCATATTCTTAGTTGATAACTTAGCAATGACTAGCATTGTTTGACTAATCTTCTCATATCTTTGGGTTCTTTTTCTGGCCAGGAATGCCATACATATTAGTGCTGTAGAATGGGAGTTTAGTGTTCAGTAAGTTCTTACTGTAACTTTGGGCTGGAATCCTGAAGGTACCATGTACCATGGCCATTTAAGTCTTCCCATGTCATTCATCATTAATGCATTCAACAGGTGTTTGTTGGGTGCATATTAGGTGTGGAATCAGTGATGAATAAAACATTATCCTTGCCATCAAAGAGCTTGTGGCTAGTAAGACATATAAACAAATAATTATAACGTGGTGTGGTAAGTGCTGTTCTAGAAGTGTGTATTGAGTTGTTAATGGGAGCAGAAGGGAGAGGCCATAAGTCTGTTTAGGGGAATGAGGAATAACTTCACAGAGGAAAAGCTGCTGGAACTACAAGTCTTGAGGCAAGAAGAGAAGAATTCTCTAGGAAAATAGTGAGAAAGGGCGCATTGCTGACATCACCATTAAACATCCCTGTTTCATATTGAGCGCATACCTATAATTCTAGGCACCTGGGAGCCTAAGGGAGGAGGATCTCAAGTTTGAGGTCAGCTAGGGCTACATAATTCAAGGCCAGCCTGGGCAAATTAGCCAAACCTTGTCTCAAAATTTAAAAAAGGGCTGGGGCTGTAACAGACGTGGAGTACTTTGCTAGCATACACAAGGCCCTAGGTTCAATCCCCAGTACAAGGAAAGAAAAACAAAATCCCTGTTTCAAAAAGGAATTCAGTGCTGAAGACTGCTTTAAAAGGCTCTGTCCTAAGGCTTTGTATGAAAGAAATATTTAGCTGAAGTTGAATGACTCTTGAATAATGTGACAGAGTATAAGCACTAATGCCTATTTTTAGCACCAAAAAAGTTGTCTTTGTGTATCTAGTACCTGAGAGATGCCTATTTCTACCCACTCCTGAATGAAAGCTCTCTATCTAAGATTATTCTAAAAGCCTGCCTATGGTAACCCATGTATAGGACCTGTTCTGTTAGGCCCTGTGAGTTGCTCTGGAATGTAGTAGCTGTAGATAATCATAGTGAACAGAAAGCTTGTGATTCATGGATACCTGTTTGTTTGTTTGTTTGTTTTTTGTTATTGTCTTTTTTATTTTTTTTGAGACAGGGTCTTGCTATGTAGTCTAGGCTGGCCTGGAACTCACCATCCTCCGGCTTCAGCCTCCTGTGTGCTGGGATTACAGGCATGCGCCTGGCTGCCTCCTGCTTGGAATCATATGGTCTTGTCTATCTAGGTTTCCTCATTCTTTGTACCAAATTTTACACTTTTAGGTCTGTCTCCATATTTTCCAGAGCCACAGGGCCTTCTCTGACTAGCCTTACTACCTTGAAACCAATCTCTAATCGTTCTTTTAAAAATATTTTCATTTCCTAAGATCAGGGGATATGTTCTTTATTTTCTTTATATGACACTGTTTAGAACAGTGTAAAATATATAGTATATATATATATGAGTATGTGTATGTGTGTGTATATATGTGTATATATATATATATATATATATATAGTATATATATCTGAGTAAATGAATGAGAACACTTTAAAGACATCTGATACAGTGGGGAGAAACGTGGCAGTGTAGAAAAATAAGAAATGGTCAGGAGTTTGACCTCTAGAAGAGAAATCAAAACTAGTAATAATAAAATGAGGAAAAAGAAATAGAGATGCTGTTTATGTGCAAATGGCACTAAGAGAAAAGTGAAGTACACGTACCTAGAAAGTAGTGCTCATTAAGGACTTTTAAAAGCTGAAATGAAGCTGGGTGCCCTGGTACACACCTGTAATTCCAGCTACTTGGGAGGCTGAGATAGGAGGGTCACAAGTTTGAGGCGAGGCAAGACACAGCCTTTGCAACTTGGTGAGATCCTATCTCCAAATAAAAAATAAAAAAAGGTCTGGGCACCATGGTGCATGCTTGTAATCTTGGCAACTCAGAAGGTAGAGGCCGGAGGATCACAGGTTCGAGGCCAGAGGCCTCCTGAGTAATTTAGCAAGACTATGTGTCAGGATAAAAATTAAAAATGGGGCTGGTGGTGCAGATCAGTGACAGACTGCTTGCAAAGTATGCACAAGGCCCTAGGTTCAGCCCTCTGCAACTCTTCCATATGGAACAAAAAAAAAAAGAAAAGAAAAGAAAAGAAAAAAGCTGAAATGAGATAGCCAGTAGAGGTGGGGATTTAAATGAACTTCAGAGAGAGTGGGTGAGAGTTGGGATTTTTACCAAGCTTTTTCAAAGTGGAAGCGTCTTTGCAGTGGAGTAAATTGGAAAAGAGTACTTGGAGGGTTGTTTTGTTTTGTTTTTGTTTTTCAGTACTAAGGGTTTAACCCCCCGGCCTCTCACATACTTGGCAAGTACTATGCCACTGAGCTGTACCCTGAGCTGCCCCGTGTTTTTTGGAGTGGGGATATAGGTTCTCACAAAGTTACACAGGCTGCCTCTAACCTCAGACTCTGGATTCTCCTGCCTCCAGCCCACTCCTCTGACCCTTCCAATCCCTCAAGTCACTGAGATTACAGGTGTGCACCACAGTGCTGGGCAGTGATTAGAGGTTTTATGCCTGATCTGCTGCGTGAAGAGCAACTCGAAGTTATCTGTGGTAAATACTCTTCAAGTTCATTCAAATCCTGTGCACTTGTCAGTTCCTGCTTCTCATCTCAGCTAAAATTGTGCTTTCTTTAAGAATATAGCCAGTCACCATAGCCTAAACCTGTCATCTCAACGACTCGAGAAGCTGAGTTGTGAGTTCGAGGCCTGAGCAATTCAGCAAGACCCTGTCTCAAAATAAAAATAAAGGAGTTGGAGGTGCAGCTCAGTGGTAAAGAGCTTTCCTACTGCAAGGCCCTGGTTTTCAACCCCCCAGAACCACAAAAAAAAAAAAAAAAAAAAAAAGAGAGGGAGAGAGAGAGGGAATTCTGTGTGTGTGCTCTTGGTAACTAACCCTCCCCCTCTTTTCATAAAATCTGTGAAAGATTTTTATGTGAAGGGAACTGGGTTGTTGTCCTATTTTAACAATGTCCTGAAGCTGAGCAAGCAGGATTGAAGTTAGGAATACAAAAGGATTGCCTGTGTTGAAGGGTTGTCAGATTTTGAAAATGTGAAGGAGTTTTGAAATCTGTTCCTTTGTTTTTCATGCTAAGCAAGTGCTTTACCACTGAGCCACACCCCCAGTCCCTTCTTTATCCTTTTTTTTTTTCTCTGTATTGGGGGTTGAACCCAGGACCTTGTGCCTGCATGCTCTGCAAGTGCCAGACCACTGAGCTGCACCCCTGGCCAATTTTTCTTTTACTTTTTGAGACAGGGTCTCGCTAAATTACACAGACTGCCTCTGGTCTCGAACTTGCAATCCTCCTGCCTCCAACTCCCGAGCCTCTGGGATTACAGGCATGCGCCTGGCTATCCTTTTATTTTTGAGACGGGGTCTTACTAAGTTGTCCAGGGTGCTTCTGTCCTCAAACTGGGGGTACCTGTGGCTCAGCCTTTAAAGTAGCTGGGATTACAGGCATGTGCCAGGGCACCTCGCTTTCGTTCTCCTTAATAGCTATTAATCGGATCCCTTTTGAAAAGAATGGGTGGGGTGACTTTCTTCTAGTTCTGTTTTCATGATTGTAAATCTAGTTCTTCTGTCTCTCTTTTTCATACAGTTATATGATGGTGTTCTGAGCCGTTCAATATGTGGCTCTAATATGAATGTAAAGGGGTTCATGAAGGAGAAGAGACTAACAATAACCTAATTTCTGTATTTGTGCAGTGTTTGAGCCAGGATATTAGTATTGAAATTTAGTCTGCCTAGTTAGTAGGGGGAAGCATACTGAGTTTCAAAGCTTTTGTGGTTTGTTAGCTCTAGCTTGATATCTCTTACCTTGGGAGAGGGGTTAGGAGGACAGTAAGGCATTAGACTATCAATGCAACATTTAAAAATTACACATTCCAGAGGCCCATCCTAGTGGTATGGAATCAGAACCTCTGGAGGTGGAGTTTGGTAGCTGTGTAAGTTCCATCAGAAGTCCACACTGCCAGTTATGAATGTCTGGCCCAGGTGCTAGACACCTGAAATCTGTTGGCTTCACACTCAAGTCCTCAGTGAGCCTTCTTGAAAGTATATGAAGCTAGTCCAGTAAGTGCACTCTTTTCCTTGAGTAGTTTTTAGCTCTACCCTGTCTTCTAGACTGATTGCTCTATAAACTGCTATGTCACAGATGAATCTGAGAGAAGTACACTATGGTGAGGTGAGACCTGAAGAGTCAATCACTGCCTTACTAAGGCAGGTCAGCAGGAATTTTCCCTGTGAGCAGGAATAGGAAATCTTATGATAACCCTGAGTCCAGGCCAGACTTACATGTCACCATTCCACTAACCAATTCTGAGATGTATAGGAACTTAGTTTTTTAGAGTTTGATACATATTCTGTGGGTTTTCCACCTAAAATAAATGACCAAAAGTACAGACTCCTTGGCCAGCAGCTGTGCTTCTCACCTGCCTTTGTGAGTGGCCTTACTCAAGTTCTCACTGAGTTTTCTATCTGATGGTGGGGGGTTTTTGTTTGTTTTTGTTTTGTTTTGTTTGAGAAAAGGTCTCACTGTGTAGGCTAGGCTCACTCACTATGTAGAACTCGCTACGTAGCTCAGACTGACTGGCTTCAAACTCAAAAATCCTCCTGCTTTAGCCTCTCAAGCACTGGGATTACAGGGGTGTGCCATTGTGCTCAGTCCTGTTATGTTCTTTTTTTTTTTTTTTTTTTTGGTGGTACTGGGGGTTGAACCCAGGGCTTCGCACCTGCGTGCTTTGCAAGTGCTGGACCACTACCCCCAGCCCATTTTTTTTACTTTTTGAGACAGGGTCTCACTAAATTATGCAGACTGCCTCTGGTCTTGAACTTGCCGTCCTCCCGCCTCTGCCTCCCGAGCCACTGGGATTACAGGCATGCACCACCACGCCCAGCACTATGTTCTTGAATTAAGGCTTGTGAAGTGTCTTGAAATCCTTAGAACAGCAACTTGGGAAACTGAGGCAGGAGGATCACAAATTTGAGGCTAGAGACAGCCTGTGGCCTGTGTAATTTAGCAAGACCATGCTTCAAAATAAAAAAAATAAGAAAAGCTATTTTAAAAATGGGGGGGGGGTGTAGCCCAGTGTTAGAGTACTTCCAAAATATGTGTGAGGCCCTGATTCAACCCATCAGTACAACAATTAAAAAAAAAATCCTTAGAACAGGTGATATACCATGAAAAACATGGTGTTCTGGTTTTGTTTGATCTTTGTTTCATCTTCCTTCTGGTGATCACAGCTGTCTTCAGCCTTCAAAGTGCTTCTCTACTGTCTGAAAATAGCCCATCCTCTTCAGGCTCTTGAGTTGTCTTGGAGAGCCTTTGTTTATCTACTTGGCCTCACTCATTTCAGAGTCCCTTTCTCACTTTGCAATTTAGGGCAAGTTCCCTTTTGGATCAGCATTTGGCAACTTTTTTTTTCCTTTTGTAGTGCTGAGGATTGAACCCAGGGCCTCATGCATGTAGGCAAGCACTCTACCACTCAAAGTACTTCCAACCCTCCCCTGCTGGATCAGTTTGAGTTCTGTCTTCCTTTTGATATTTTGAATGTTTTTGAGATCTTGTTATTTCTTGGACTTCACTTCTCTCTTCCATTTGTCACTTGTCTGTTTTCATTTCTTGACTAATGAAAAAACAGGTGGACATGAAGCTTCAGCTTGACCTCTGTGACAACCCCCACCTTCTCCTGAATCTCCAGTTGAGTTGAAGAATAGTCCAAGGGCGGGAAATTTGGGACTTTGTTTATTCAAACTAAGCTTTTCTGAGAACATGGTCTATCCCACTGTTCTCAAGAGTATCTGTTGGTTTCACTTGATGTTCAAACTGTAGTTTTGTTAAGGGAAAAAAAGCTACAATGTCTTCAGTGAGATTTGTTATGTTAGGCATCTATTCCCACAGCTAGAAACTAGGCCATTCCTCTGGGCTCAGTGCAGAACAAGGCCAGGTTTTCTGTCAACTTCCTTTTTACCATAGTTCTTAGTAAAGGTTCAGAATGAGACCTACTGACCTTTTTTACCTTCGTGGGTATTTACTACCCTGTTTATGTATTTTGCCTTAACTTCTGTTACCTCTTAAAATGGGGGGGAGGCACACATGGCAGGGCAGGGGAGGAAGGTGTATTGAGAGGGGATAAAGTGAGTATGATAGCTTGGCTAGCAGTGTGGATCTTTATGGTTGGTATTTTTGGATGTTCAAATTTTGCAAAGTTTTCCTTCCTCCTAGCATTTATAGCAGCAAGTCCATGGTGGTGGTGCTGCTGTTGCTGCTGCTTCTCCTCCTCTTCCTCCCTCTTCCTTCACCCTCTTGCCTCACCCCTGTCTTTCTCCTCCCCCTCTTCTTTCTCTTCCTTCTCTCCTCCTCTTCTTCCTCCTATTTCTTGTTTGTTTGTTTGTTTGAAAGACGGTCTCTCTGGGTAGCCCCAGGCTGGTGTAAAACTCATTATGTGACCCAGGCTGACCTCAAACTTGTTATCCTCCTATCTCAGCCTCTCAAGAGCTGGGATTACAGGTTGAAAAACACTTACAGAAGAAATGAGTTCATAGTGTGGATGTCTCAGACTTGTGGGGAGTGGACTGGGTGTGGTGGTGCACACCTGTAATCCCAGTACTTGGGAAGCTGAGGCAGAAGGATTGACATGAGTTCAAGGCCAGCCTGGTCTACATAGTTGAGTGCTAGGACAGCCTGGGCTACACAGTGAGACCTTGTCTCGAAAAACCAACTACACATAAAAAAAACCAAAAGACTTCTAGACAGTAAATTCTACTCTGCCATCTCATCACAGGAATGTTTGTAATGATTTTTTATTGCTTCCCTGGTCTGTAAAACATAATTTTTTAGACTAGATTTCTGTGTTTACACATATCATCTCTCCCCCTAAAGCTGGAATGAGGCTAAAGATGTTTTCCCTCCTCTTTGTTCTAGTTGAGGTTTAAATTTACTTGCAGGTCTTGGAATAACTCTTTATGAAACCATGTGGCTGTTCCCCAGCCCCCTTTGTCAAATACTCTTTTGGAGGGATCCTGAGAAGAGAAGTGCCTCGGTTCTTCGGGAATTTTGGTGTGTGTGTGTGTGTGTGTGTGTGTGTGTGTGTGTGTGTTTTGCTTGTTTTGGTTCTGAGGATCTAACCCAGGGCCTCGGGCATGCTAGGCAAGCATTTTACCACTGAGCTAGACTTCCCACCCTATTCTTCCAAATTTGAATATTGTTCTTTACTCATACTAAACTCACCACAGTTTCTAACTTCTTATCATATTTATCAGTCTTTGAGATCTCTCATTCTAGTGGTGCTCTATTTCTCCATAAGTTCAGCTTACCCCTTTAAAAGTCCTAGCATATAAATACAAAACAAAGCCTTAAAAGATTATGAAATATAACCCAAGAAAGTTTGTGAGACATAATATTGAATTGTTAATAATTATAAAATAATCCCCTGTCAAAAAATAGAACAATGCCAAGGTGACAGCAGCTTCTGAAGGATATAATGCTAATGGTGTCATCATAGTGAATTAGTAGAGAGATAAGGTTTTTGTCTTAGGTAGATTAGTGTTTATATGTTTTTTGGGGGGGTGATGGGACTTGAACCCAGGGCCTTGCCCATGCTAGGCAAACAGTCTACCACTGTGCGACACCCCCAGCTCCAAGAAGGTTTATTTTAAAAAATTACAATACCTAAGGACCTGATCTTGTTTTGTTTTTCAAGTTTCTTCTTTTCCGAACTATCATGGATTTGTGCTATTCAGTATCATTAGGCAGTATTTTTATTGGAACCACCCGTATCTAACCTTTGTTGGCAACTGGCAGTGCTTCTCTCCTAATAGTAATAGAAATAATACTTGTGGTGGTAATAACTAACATTTATTGAGCTTTTGCTAAGTACTAGGCACTGTGCTAAGCATTTTACACATATTACTACATTCAAATTTTACTCAACTCTGCCATAAATGCTATTACTATTCTTGTTTTGTCGATGTAGAAACTGCTAATAGAGGTCAGATGAGTGGAGGGTGGTTACACAGCCAGTCAGTAACTTCTGTGTGTTAGTATCTTTTTTCCTCTTCTTGCCTCTACCTCCAGATATCCTGAACCGTCACCCACACTTCTTGCCCTGTGCTACTGTTAGGTACTGTGCAACTTGTGGTTCTGTGGGTACGTCAATGTCAAGCAGACACGGTTCAGTTATGTGGTTCAAGGTGATTGGAAGCCACAGGCAGTTGCTGCTTCTGTCTTGGGGCTGGTGGGAGAGTAGAGTGGAGACCGACAGATGCCTTGGTAATTTGGGGTGGGGTGGGTGGAGCTTTAATCTGTGGTACTCTTGGTTGACAGGCTGTGTAGCTTGTGCTCTTGATGAGTTCCTAGTGCCACCTGAGATCTCTCCTTCCAAACAACACCTCTTTGTTATCTCTGTAGCCCACAACTGACCTTGTTTTTGAAGCTATGGAGAGTAGCTAGGTCAAAATGCCTCTTTCTGTAGAAAAAATTGGATCTAAAATGTCCATGCCAGGCCTGACCTGGAGGAAGATAGTCAGGGTTCAATGAATTCAAACATGAGCAGAAATGAGGTCACTTGTCTACCCGACTCCTTTTATCTGTGTGAGCTCCATGTTTGCAAAGTTCCTTGAGCAAATGCCTGGCCTCACCTGATCTCAAATTTGTATTATTTTGATTTGTTCTCTCAAATAAGTAAGTGCGATTATATTACAGGTGCAAAAAGCATGAGGTCTCAAGGCCTGCTTCCCTGTACTGTCCCAGTTTGTCCTGAGCAGAGGAAGCCCCAGGTCAGGTGGATTGGGTGGAGGGCAGCCCACAGGCAGTTTGCAACCCTGGAGGAGGAGGGTGGAGCCCAGAGCATGCTATTTCTCAGCTTCTGCCTTGGAGAAGAGCAAGCAGCTACTTGTCTGGACTAAATTTGCAGCAGGCAGGCTGCTTCCTTTGTTGCTGACATTCATTGGTTGGCTTCTATTTGAGAGAGCTCAGCATCTGCACATTGTGATTGTTTTCATACGACGTAATAACCTACTGCAGACTTTCCTGAACATGTCCTTTCTGCTTATGATGCTCTTTCTTCTCCAGGTTGTTTTGGTGTGTCTTGTGAGGCCCCTATAGCAGCCATCACAAATTTTGCCTCATAACAAGCCCAGAGCTGGCAGGTGAACAGGGCTTGTGCCTAACTCAGGAAACTGAGGTAGGAGGATCACGAGTTTGAGGCCAGCCTGTGCTACATATATGGCGAGACTCTGTCTCAAAAAACAACAAAACAAACCAATGAAAAGTTAATATGCAGACCGCTGAGGCTGGGATGGGAAGGGAACAGAGGTCTTGTTAAAAGGCAGATTCAGATTTAGGTCCTTATACTCTGCATTTCTACTAACTCCCAAGTAATGCCCAGGCTTCACTTCCTTGGGCCATACTTTGAGTACCAGGCTATGTGAGTGTGTGAGTGTGAGTTGGGGGCTTGAGGGTGGGGCAGCCTCCTCTCTTCTGAGAGAGCTGTCTTCTCTCTGGTTTATAAAATTGGAATACTAATGCCTTCCAGGGCTGTGGTGAGGCTTAAATGAGACTTAGTGAATGTGAAAGCACACTGCAAGGCCTAAATAACTTTATAGCTATAAGAGGTTGCTAATATTATCAGGGTCCATAGATGTCTAGAATACCAAGGGATTATCTTCTAATTTTCTGGCAAGATTCTGTTCCTCCAAGTTTCTGTTTGTGAGAAGTCATTTTTTGCAAGTTCAGCCTCTTCTGTTTCAACATTTAACAAATCTCTCTGCATGGCTTTTCATGGGGACCTATCCTCAGTACTTTTTTTTTTTTTTTTTTGCCAACATTCTGACTTGTATCAACAATACTTTTACTAACTACTGTGAAATTTATTTCAGGGCTATGGCTTTGAGGTTTTTTGAATTTAAAAAAGTCAAACCAGTGAACTCTAAGAGGAGGTTGGGATCAGTCCTAATTTTGTGTGTTGGATTAGAAACCACTGGGGTGGTGAACATACTTTTTAATAGCAGTACCTTCTCCAGGTATAAAAATAATTTTTTTCTTTTTGGGGGGCTAATTCATTTATGATGGGCTGGGGTTTACCTCAGTTGGTAAAGTGCTACTCCATACTCTCTAAGGACCCAGGTTCGATCCCTGGCACTGCAAAAATGGGAGAAGGATGTGGCAATCCACTCCTGAAGCAATCCTGAAACAATCTACCTTTGAAAACCCTATGAGAGTCGCTATGAGTTGGACATGACTTGACAGCACCTAATAACAACAACAGCATTCATTTATATTGAAAAATAATTTGGAAAATAAACTAGTCCTATAGCTTCTTAAAGACAGCTTGAAAACATGTTGATTTTATAACCAATTATGTTTCTAATGTTGTAACTGGTGTGAAATATTTTATTTAAATAATTGGTTTTTTGTTTGTTTGTTTTGAGACAAGGTCTCTCTCTGTAGCTCAGGCTGGCTTGGAACTCATTGTGTAGGCCCAGGTTAGACTTGAACTCACTATCCTCCTGCCTCTGCCTCCCAGGTGCTGGGATTACAGGTGTGTGCCACCACACTCACCTGTTCACATAATTTATGAGAGCTGGATATGGTGGTACACACTTTTAATCCCAGCCCTTGGGATGCTAAGGTAGGAGGGTCACAAGTTTGAGGCCAGCCTGGGCTGTATAATGAAACCCTGTCTCAAAACAACCCCACAACAAAAAAAGAAAATAATAATAATCTATGTTTAAAAAACTAAAGATACACGAAGATGTAGGGAAACTGGTGTAATCATACCTTACACTGCTAATGAAGTACACATTGATTCAGCCTTCTTAGAGGACATTCAGTAATATCCATTAGATGAAAAATTTGTATATTTGTACCTTATGATATAGGAGTTATCATTCTGGTGTTTTACTTTATGTATACACACTGAATAAAGGTATATATAACTGAATTTTTGGGGATTATTCATGATTGCAAAATCTTTGAAGTTATCCAAGTAGCTATCAGTAGGGAACTGGTATATATCCTTGAAATGAAATTTCCAGTACCTGGTAAAATGTGGAAGAATATGCAAGAAAGAATAGGAGAAGAAAAGTGAATTGTATAACAGGTTTTTTTTTCTATTAATGATTACTTATATTTTTGTTAAAACATGTATCTGTCTCTATATTAGTATATGCATATAAAAAAGTGAGGCTATAAATACCCAATTGTTGTTAACATTGGTTATTTCAGGAAGGGATAGTAAATTAGGGTGGACTTACTGTTTGTCATATTTCTGTAATGTTCAGATTTGAAACAATGAGCCTGTATTATTTTTGTAAGTAGACAAAAACAATAAGGATGAAAATCCCTTCAGTTTAAATGTGCTTCATATTTAAATCTAAAATATTTAAAAATTTTAAATCTGTATAGTTATTTCATTAAAAGTAGTTATGCACAAATACTACTTAAAAATATATTTGGTATAATAAGCTCTGTGGGGATTTTTAGTAGTAATAAGACATAAAAAAATTTTCTTACAAATGCATATTCAGGTTGTTGAATATGAAATAACTGATTTTTTTGATGAGAAAAAACACTGTAATTTAAAGATCCAGCATACTAATTATATCAGAATTGCTTATAAGTAATACGTCTCAATATCAAATAAAGACCATGTGCAAGAGATATAAAAATATTTCTTGATAACAAAATGGGATGACAAAACAAATGAAAACATACAAACAAAAAACAACCAAACCCAACCAAACAAAAAACCCTTGTAAGCACACTGATGCATTTGCAGAGTAAAGCTGTATGAAAGTAGGGCTGAAATGAATGGGCAGTGTTGTGTCTTAAGCAATGGATCTGTACTATGCCTGAGTATATACACTGGAGATTTCATCTTAATGCAAAGATATGATATTTGGAAATATTCTCAAATTTTCAGGTCTGTCTCAGCCAAGGGATAACCTGGATTCAGATAAAAATCACATTTGTAAATAAATTTCCATCATTTTAGAGTCTCCACTCCTAAGAGGTGCCCACACTTGAAAACTATGGGGGGCAGTATTTTATTATTAATTTGCTTTCTCTGGAAATAATAATTGATTTCTAATATCTTTAAAAATGTTTCCTGGGTTAGGTTTGGTAAATAAAATGTTTTTTGATACTTTTTTAAGTACATGTGCTTTCTGAAAAGATTTTATGCAAATAATATAGAGAAGTATAAATAAGAAAATATCCATAATTGTAACACCCAGAGAAAATACTGTTAATATTTTCATATTCACATCCATTTTTGATTATAAAAAACATTTAAAGCTCTTTTTAAAAATTAACATTGTCACTTTTATTTTCCAAGTCATCCTTAATTTTTACAAACTTATTCTTTAATTAAAGTTTGACAGACTCATAAAGAATCATGCCATGCATCTTTTCTAAAGTCAAAGATAAAAGAGTTTACTTGTAAGCCAAGAGTATTGGTACACACCTATAATCCCAGCACTCAGGAGGCTGAAGCAGGAGGCTCATCATGAATTCGAGGCCAGCCTAGGGTATATAGCAAGACCTTGTCTCAACCAAACAAAAGAAAGCAAACAAAAGTGTTTATTTGTGATGATTTAAGGCACATGGGTTATGCTGTTCAGGGCTTTGTCATTCTTTCTGGAAATGTATCAAGATCTTGCTTCCTATTCCATGTTCTAGGGCTGGTAGTGATAGTTGCAGAATTCTCTAGGAGGTAAAGAACTTACTAAGATTAACCAAAGAGTATTCATAAATACTCTTAAATATTTTTGAGGATTTAACAAATGGAGTCAACAGATGTATATTAAGCACTGTGCTCTGGGCTATAAACGCAGAGTTGTATGACGCATAGTTTATGCCTTCCAGGAGATTATAGACTACCAGGAAAGGTAAGACAAATGTGTAAAGAACTTCTGTATAAGGTACCAAGTGGTATATATTATGTTGTTGTTGTTAGGTGCCATTGAGTTGATGTCAGACTCATAGCAACCCTGGGTACAACAGGCAAAACACTATTGTCAGTGCTTCTCTGCTATTCATAGGGTTTTCAATGGCAGATTGATTTTGGGGAGTGGGTTGCTGGGTCCTTCTCCCAAACCTACAGCACCTGGTGTTCCCAGGCGGTCTCCCATCCAAGTATTAACCAGGCCCAACCCTGCTTAGTTTCCGACATCTGACGAGATCAGATGCCACAGTGCTACAGCTGTAGGCATGTATGGTGACATTTGAGCTGGTCCTTGAAGGAAGGGTAGGGTATATGGTGGTAGAAGGCATTCTAGGTAGAAGAATATGAACTAATGCCCTGAGGCTTCTTTCCAGAATAATGAATAATCCAGATCAACAGATGCACATGATTCATATAGGTGAGTAGTAGGAAATAGAATCAGAAGAAAAATGGGGCCCAATTATATTAGGCTAAGACATTTATACTTTATTTAGTTGGTAGTAAGGAGCCATTGGAAGTTCTTGAACTGGGGAGGGACATGATCAAATCTCTGCTAGGGAAAGATTATTGTGATAGGTTAGGGAAAGGAAAGAGATAGATTTGAAAGCTACTGCTACATCCAGGAGTGTGGTGCTAAAGGCCTAAACTTGGGTATTGGCATTGGGCATGGAAAGGAGATGCACATTTTATAGACAATGATAATGTTGGAAGAAATGTGCCTTTTCTCAGGAGAGTCTCATGGCACAAGTAAACATAACTGGATGGGCACTGAGAGCCTTCTCCACACCCCTTCTTGTTCTAGGACACAAATTCACTTTGCACAGTTAGTCCAGATAAGGAACAGTTAGTATTCTCCTTGGTTACAAAGTTGGAAACCAAGAGATTAAGAAAACTGAGGTATGTAGAGCTGATGAAGAATTAGACCGTTTTGATAATCAGACTTTTGGCTCATAAAAGCTTAGTGGTTCTGATCTAGGTGTAGACAGGTCTGACTTTAGTGGGGAAATTTTCTACCCCATTTTGTTTTCTTGAATTGAGGTAGCACCTATCTTTGCCTTTCTGATAACCATGGAAGAGAAAAGGAGAGTAGAAGGGCCTATTCTGTCCAGGCACTATGTTGTTAAAACTGTTCTCCAGACTTGGGCACGTGATGGCGACTGTGCTGTAACCAAGCTCCTTAGCTAGAGGCCCTTCACTGCCTCCCCCTTGGGCTGATGTTGTCTTACTTCTTCCTCCATCTGCTTACAAAATCAGACTCTCCTGCTGCTGACACTGCAGTGCCAGTTGCCTTTGAAACAGGTGTCAGCTGTCCATTTTGAGTGTAGGTTGCAGCATGGCCTGGACATGGCCAAACTCTGACCACATGGACTATATTGGCATTAGAAAAACCCTTCTTCCTCTTTTCCTGCAGTTATCTCAGGGAGGAGAGTCAGAACCCAACTTTTACACTTATTTCTAGTAACAACAACAACAACAGCAAAACCACCAACAAAAAGGTGGATGTCATGGCACACACCTGTAATCCAAGTGTCTCAGGAGGCTGAAGCAGGATTGTGATTTCTAGGCCAGAGGCAACCTGCACAATTTAGTGAGACATTGTCTCAAAAAATTCAAAAGTGGGGCTGAGGGTATGGCTCAGTGGTAGAGCACTTGCTAGCATAGTATGTGCGAGACCCTGGGTTCAACCCCCAGTACTGCAAAAGAAAAAAAAAAGCATTAAAGCTAGCATGAGAAGTCTCCATTGTCCACCTACTTCATCTTCTACCCTCCACCTTCTATTTTCTGGTTCCTTTCTTTTGCTTTTTCTTAAGAGATGGAGTCTTGATTTGTTGCCCAAGCTGGTCTCAAACTCCTGGGCTCCAATAACCCTAGCCTTAATTTTCCACGTAGCTGGGACAGCAGAGGCATGCCACTGTGCCTGGTTGCCCTCAGACTTCTGTCTTGGTCCCCAGACCTGTCCCTGATGCCCCCACAAGGGCATGGTAACTTCTCTGCGTGTTCTTGCAGAAACTGTAACATTCTGGTGGTACTGGAAAATCTGAATTCCATACTCAGGGCACCATGGTTTCTAGAGCCAGACAGCCCCAGGTCTAAATTCTGGTTCTCACTCCTTACCTGACTCCTTCTTCTGTAAAATAGACATAATACTAGGCTTTCAAACAGTTGTCAAGAGTATTAAATTAGATACTGTATGTGAAGAGCTTTGAGCAGTTCTCAGCACAGAGTATGCATTCAGTAAATGACAGTGCTCAGTAGAGCCTCTCTCTGCACAAGACGCTTTGTACTCCACAGTTATTCTTTCATGACTTGGAACATCGTTTTCTCCTCTTAGTCCCAGGAGGGGTTAAAATTTGAAAATATAATGGCAAAATGCTTTAGTGGTTCACAGCCTCAGTAATCATTAGAACCACCTGAAGAGCTTTTTTCCTTTTTCTTTCTTGCTTTCTTTTTTTTTTTTTTTTTTTTTTTTTGGTGGTACTGGGGAGTTGAACCCAGGGCTTCTCTCACACTTTACAAGCACTCTATCTGTGAGCTGCACTTCCATCCCATTTTTTACTTTTTGAAATAGGGTCTTAAGTCACATACACTGCCTCTGACCTCAAACTCCCAGTCCTTCCGCCTCTGCCTCCCAATTTGATGGGATTACAGGTGTGCACCTGGGCTGGGATTTAGCTCAGTGGGTAGAGCACTACGCTGCAGTCTCTGAGGTCCTAAGTTCAATTCCCAGCACTGCAAAAATGGGAGAAGGGCCTGGCAATCCACTCCCAAGGCAATCCCGAAATAGTCAGCCATTGAAAACCCTATGAAGGTCGCTATGAGTCGGATACCGACTCGACGGCACCTAACAACAACAACACAGGTGTGCACCACCACCCCCTGCTCTGAAGAATGTTTTTGTATTTTTTTTTTTTTTTTTTTGTGTGTGTGTGTGTGTGCTACTGGGGGTGAACCCAAGGCCTCATGCTTGCATGCTCTACAAGTGCTGGACCACTGAGCTGCACCCTCAGCCCATTTTTTTACTTTTTGAGACAGGGTCTCACTAAATTGCACAGGCTGCCTCTGGTCTCAAACTTGCGATCCTCCTGCCTCTGCCTCCCGAGCTGCTGGGATTACAGGTGTGTGCCACCATGCCCGGCTAAGAATGTTGTTTTTTTTTTTTTTTTAATATTTTTTTGACACAAGGATTTTCCTACGTTGCCAGGTAGGACTCCAAGTCCTAGCCTCAAGCAGTCCTCACTCAACCTCCCAAGTAGGTGGGACTACAGGTATCACCATGCCTGGCTCAGGAGAGCTTTTACTATGTAAATTATTAAGCCTTACCTTGTATCTTTTGCTTCAGAATCTTGCAAAACCAGGCTGTGGTGGTACTCACCTGTAGTCCCAGCTACTTGGAGGATGAGGCAGGAGGATTGCTTAATCTCAGGAGTTTGAGGTTAAGCTGGGCAACATAAGACTCTGTCTTAAATAACAATAACAATAATAAGACGGTGGAAGGGAATGAGGGGATGGGGCTGGGACTTCTGTCTAAGTCTGTTGACAGGCAAGGTTTGAGAACCTTTTTGTTCTAGTTTCCTGGTCTCCAGGGGCTTATGGCTAGAGGATCTCTAAGGTTATCTCCTTCCAAGCAGTGGAAGATTTACCTTTCTTAGAAGCTGAGACTATTTTCATCCCAGCACAGGAGAATTGACTCAGCTCCAGCTAATTATGAACAGTTAAGCAAGACAGCCTGGTTTTTCTGTCATATTGGAAGTTACTGGTTTCTTAGAATCCTTGCAGTATAGATGGTAGAAATCAGCCAAACTGGGTAGAGACCAGAAGCAGACTTGAGAGGCAGGGCCTATTTGCCTGTCATGAAATGGCCATTGTGCCCCTACCTGTGACCAGGTGGCACTTTGGATTCTGAAGGAGCTGAAATAAGTCGCCTTCTCCCCTCCCAGGTCCAATCACTGAGTCTCTACCCAGCTGTCACCAGTGACCAGGCCTCTACACAAAGCCTCCTGGCCTTGAGCTTCCTCTGTGGCTTCACCTAAGTGGCTATTCTCAGAATCTAGTGGAGAATTTGCTTTGTAAGATTAGAGTGTAGTATGTGGGCAAGAGACAAACATAGTTATTCTTAACCTGCAGGAAGGGAGGAAAAGGCAGGGAGTGCTCTGCTTTGGACAGGTCTCTAACATGCTTGTTTATAGAAATAGCAAGCCATGGTTTGGCTGGAATGACTTACAACTCAGGTATTTATAACTTCTATTGAGTGGGGTTGAGAAGTGGGGGAAGGGAGAAGAGGGAAGAAAGAGGCTAGTGGCAACAAAAAAGGCAACAAAAACAGAGATCAGTTTCCTCTCAGTTGCTGGGGTTTCCTTACCCGTTTGAGGTCAGCCAAATCCTAAGTGAACCTGTCCTTTTGTGACCCTAGCCCCTTAGTTCTGTTTCAAGGAATCAGCCATGCCCATGCTATTGTCAAACTCCTTCTGATGGTTACTCACACTAAGAAGAGAGAGAAAATCTTAGCAGTTTATGCCATGGGTCTGGGCAGCCCTTCTGTAGCAGTGCTATCGTCTTGGATCTGTAGACTGGCTCACTTGCTTTCTCTCTTTTCTTTTCTTTTCTTTTTCTTTTTCTTTTCTTTCTTTTTTCTTTTCTCCTTCCTTCCTTCCTTCCTTCCTTCCTTCCTTCTTTCCTTCCCTCCTTCCTTCCTAGGGATTAAACCTAGGGCACTCCACCACTGAGCTGCACTCCCAGCCCTCTTTGTATTTTTTATTTTGAGACATGGTTTCATTAAGTTACACATGCTGCCTCTGGCTTTTAACTCATGATCCTCCGGCCTCAGCCTCCTGAGTCACTGGGATTATAGGTGTTAGCCATGGTGCACAGCCAGACTGGCTCTTTCATTGGCTGGTGCCTCTCCTCTAGCTCATGAACTAATGAGAGAGAGAGAGAGAGAGAGAGAGAGAGAGAGAGACTGACTGACTGACTGACTGATTAACTAGAAAAAGCTTAGAAGGCCTTGCCCAGCATTCTGAGGATTGTCCTAAGATTGTATTTAAGGGTCTGGGACTTTCTTGGGACCCTGTGTTGTACCATGAGTATTGCAGATGGCTCTGGACTGTGGAGAGTCCTTTCTTGCCTCCTTTACTTCTTTTTAGCACTCACACTGACTGCTCCGCCCTTCTAGGGACTCTCCTCTTCACTGACATCCCGGTCTCCTCCCTATCTGAGTGCCTGGCACCTCATCTTCTCCATGCTCTAAAAATAAGTTTTCCCCAAAGTTCACCCCTCCCTCCTTCCTTCTGTCTCTGGTCTCTGGATTTTCAATGGCGGTTTTCAACCCCCATGTGAATGATTTTCAAATATCTATGTCTAGTCCTGGGGTTGGGGTTTAGCTCAGTTGGTACAGTGCTGTTCTGCATTCTCTGAAGACCCAGGTTTGATCCCCAGCATCACAAAAACAGGAGAAGGACATGGAAGTCCAGTCCCAAAGCAATCCCAAAGCAATCAGCCATTGAAAACCCTATGAGGCTAGCTATGAGTTGGACGCGACTTGACGGCATCTAACAACAACGTGTCTAGTCCTGATCACTCTCCAAGCATTAATTCTGTGTTTATGTTGCTAAATCACATTGTCTCTGGTTCCTCTAAATATCCCCAAGGCACCTCAGATTCAACCTGTCTAAAATAGACATCACTTGCGCCAATCTCCTTTGTCTAGACCCAGATCTATTTTGTTCATAGTACCACCTTGTGTGCTATCTCTGAGGTTCAAGTTTGATGGTTCATTTTCCTCCACAGCTGTACATTGCCCAGTTTTTCCAATTGTATTGGCTTTTGGATGCATTGTTTCTTTTCCATTCCTACTGTCTTTATGCTGGTCTAGATTTTCATTACTTCTCACCTGAACTATTCTAACAGCCTCCTCACTGGGCTCACTGCCTGTGTATGTCTTATATACATCTCACCAAAACACACCTTTGATTGTGTCCCCTGCTTGGAATCCTTCCATGGCTTCTCAGAGCCTACAGATTACTCATCATAGTTTGCCATTTAAGGTTCTTCCTGGACTGATTGCATTCTACCTCTCCTGACTTAGTATTCTCCTAAGTTTTTGCTTTTACCATTACTCACCTGCTCTTGTTATTTCCTGCCACCAAACTTGCTCATACAGCTTCCTCTACTGAGAATTCCTTCTGTTTGTATTTCTACCTGCCAAAATCCTGTTACACTGTCAGGCCCAGTCACCTTCCAAGAAAGATTTCTTGTTTCTCTTTCCTAAACCTGTTCACAGAGGGCTGGGGTTTAGCTCATTTGGTAAAGTGCCACTCTGCAGTCTCTGAGGTCCCAGATTTGATTCCCAGCACCGCAAATTACGGGAGAAGGATGTGGCAATCCACTCCTGAGGCAATCCAAAAACAATCAGCCATTGAAAACCCTTTTGAGGATTGCTGTGAGCCGGACATGACTCAATAGCACCCACCAACCCACCAATCCTGTTCAGAAATTATCTCTCTTTCTCCTCTTTGAGCACTTTTTGTCTTTGTTATGACCTTTATCACATAATGGATTGCTTTGTAGTAAATCATTCATGCTTCCTAATCAATTTTGAGGATAGTAGTTGTTGTTATTAGGTGCTGTCGAGTCGGTATCCGACTCATAGTGACCCTCATAGGGTTTTCAATGGCTGAGTGCTTCGGGATTACCTTGGGAGTGGATTGCCAGGCCCTGCTCCCATTTGAGGATAGTAGGTAGAGTCTATATATTCTTCATCTTAAGATTCCCCGTAAAATCCCAGTAATTTTCAATTTTTTTTAATTTTTTTAAATTTTTATTATTATTAATATTATTATTTTTGGTGCTACTTGGGTGTTGAACCCAGGGTCTTGCATATACTTTGCAAGTGCTCTACCATTGGGCTTCACCCCATTTAAAAAATTTTTTGTCTTGAGACAGGATCTCACTAAGTTGCACAGGTTGTCTCTGGCTTCTAACCTGCCATCCCCCTGCCTCTGCCCCCCAAGTTGCTAGGATGATAGGTGTGAGTCACCCCACCTGGCACTTTCAAACTTTTCTGAGAACAACTCACATTAAGAAATAAATTTTACAAGCTGGGCATGATGGCTTATACCTGTAATCACAGTGACTGGGGAGGCGGAGGCAGGAAGATAGCAAGTTCGAGACCAGAGGTAGTCTGCGTAATTTAGCGAGACCCTGTCTTAAAATAAAAAGTTAAAAAATGGGCTGGGGGTACAGCTCAGTGGTACAGCACTTGCAAAGCATGCAAGCATGACAGCCCTGGGTTCAACCCACCAGTACCAAAAAAAAAAAAAAGAAAGAAATTTTACACAGAAAAAATATATTTTATGTGTGACCCAGTATACGCACATACCACTGAAATAAGTTTCACCATCAATACTAGACCTTACTACATGCTGTCTGATCTACCATATTTTTTGTTCTATTTATTTACAACCAACTAAATGGATTTCAAGTCTCATTAATGGGTTGCAGTCTGCAGATTAGAAAATATTGTTTTATCTGGTATGAATGAGTAGTCCTGTCTATCACCTCTGAGCCACCTGTTTTTTTCATCTACTGTAATGAGAGCCAGAAGAGCACTTAAACATATGGCTTTATTCTTTGCTTCCCTCTTGGGAATAGACTATTACCGAGTTACCCCTTTGTCTCATTAAAGTAAAGGAAACTTTTTCTGTCTCCTTTCTCTCAGGATACAATTCTACCCTGCCTAGTTCATGCTGAGAGTGGTGGGCATGCCAGGCCTCTCTCACAAGATACCGTAGTAATCCTGCCCTCTAATTGTCTTACTGCTGGGGAAAGATGACTCCTGTTTTAGGCTGGTGTAGGCTTTCCTCCATCTCAATGCTCCCCACCTGCCACAACAAAAAGCCAGGTCACAACATGGTTCTAGGTTGCACTGTAAATGTGGAGATCTTGGTGGAGTATGATGTGGGTATTCTCTTCTTATTTCTTAGTTTTCACTTGTGCATGTGGCAGTATTCCTAGAGCTGTGAATATATCAGGGTGACAGCTGCCTGAGGGAGTTGTGTCAGAAGTTATTGGCAATAAACTGTTGCCTGGGCTGGGTCATCTCTTGGGGTATGTTTCATTGGCACGTGGGTCTTAAGAGTTTGGAGCTGAACTAACTTACTTTCTTTCTTTCTTCCTTTCTTCCTTTCCTTTCTGTGTGTGTGTGTGTGTGTGTGTGTGTGTGTGTGTGTGTGTGTGTGTGATACTGTGGGATTGAATCCAGGGCCTTGCACATTCTAGGCAAGTGCTCTACCAGAGTTGTATCCTGAACCCCCTCTTTTATTTTTTATCTTGAGACAGGGTCTTACTGAGTTGTACAGGCTGCCTCTGGCCTCAAACTCCTGACCCTCCTGATTCAACCTCCTGTGTTGCTGGAATTACAGTCATGTGCCACATACCAGGCTAACATTTCTATGAGAATGTTGGGTCACATCCTAAACTTTGAGAACGGCTATTTTCTCATAGAAACTTTTCCCTCTGTACTCCACCAATTTATCAGTAAAGGGAAAAACAAAAACAAAAAGAAAGGAAATCTTTCCCTGCCTTGGTTTCCTCAAATGATGCTTGAGGCCAGAACTTTCACACTAGTGGGATTGCTTCCTTATGTGGAAAGATGCTATGGTATTCAGGAGGGGCTAGATCATTGGATCTTAGAGTATGGTCTGAGAACCCTGGGGATTCCCAAAACCCTTTTAGGGTGTCTATGACATCTTCCTTTTTCCAACTATATATCCAATGAGGCCAGATTTTCTTCATCTGTTTTAACTAGAATAGCATCATAACAGATTGAATGCAGATGCAGATATGGGAATCCAGCTGTCTTCTTTTAAGCCAGACATGAAAAATGAAAAAATTTGACAAAATACAAGATAGTGTCACTCGTCTTACTAATTTTTTAAAGTAGAGGTTTTTTAAATAAAAATTTTAATGAGTAATGGGTTTATTTTTATTTTTAAATAAATACTTAAAATAGCTTCCATTATAATTTCAAATATAGTAAATATTGATAAATATGATATCCATAAACAAAAGCCCTTTGAGATCCTTGATAATTTCTAAGAGTGTAAAAAGATCCTGACATCAAAAAGCTTGAAAATCAAGCTGGGCACAGTGATGCATGTCTGTAATCCCAGCAGCTCAGGAGGTGGAGGCAGGAGGATCACAAGTTGGAGACCAGAGGCAGCCTGCATAACTTAGTGAGACCCTCTCTTAAAAACTAAAAAAAAAAAAAAAAAAAAAGAGGGCTGGGCATGCAGCTCAGTGGTCCAGCACTTGCAAAGCATGCAAACACAAGGCCCTGGGTTCAACCCCCAGTACCAAAAGAAAAAAAAGCTGGAAAATCTCTGGGTTAACTCATGCTTGACAACAAACCCCTTCAAAGTGTCCCTAGCTTTGTTGGTAGTTATTTATTTATTTACTAGTGGTATTAGTATTAGTATTTAGTATTATTTGTGGTACTTGGAAATTGAACCCAGGGCCTTGCGTACACTTTGCAAGTGCTCTGCTGCTGGACTGCCCCCGCCCAGCCCATTTTTTATTTCTTATTTTGAGTCAGAGTCTCAATAAATTATGCAGGCTGCCTCTGGCCTCAGACTCGAAATCCTCCTGCCTCTGCCTCCCGAATTGCTGGGATTACATGCATGTGCCATTATACCTGGCCTGATGGTAGTTTAATTCTTGCTCATGCTACATATAAAGTGTGGGTCAGCACAGGGTCTCTGTTCAACATACTCAAGGACCCAGGCTGATGAGCCTCTCACTCCTGCCACTATGCTTAGCAGTCAGAAAAAGGGCTATGCACAATGCTTCTTAAAAGGGACATGGCAAGCTGGGCACAGTGGCACATGCTTGTAATTCCAGCCACTCAGGAGGCTGAGGCCAAGGCATAACAAGGTTTGAGGCCAGAGGCAGCCTGTGTGACTTAGCAAGACCCTGTCTCAAAATAAAAAATGAAAATAAAAATGGGTTGGGGGTGCAGCCCAGTGGTAAAGCACTTGTAAAGTATGTGGAAGACCCTGGGTTCAACCCCCTAGAACCAACCCCTTGTGTTGTTGTTAAGTGCCGTTGAGTCGTGTCTGACTCGTAGCGACCCTCATAGGGTTTTCAGTGGCTGTTTGTTTCAGGATTGCCTTGGAAGTGGATTGCCACATCCTTCTTCCATTTTTGTGGTGCTGGGAATTGAACCTGAGACCTCAGCACTGCTCTGCAGTCTCTACTAACTGAGCTAAATCCTAGCCCCACCAACCCCTTAGTATGCCAAAAAATAAAACAAGACATAGCAGAGTATTATATAAATGTGCAGCCTTATAAGCAATTAAGTGAGGAACCTAAATCAGATGTTCTTGAATTCTTCAGACCATTTCCCCCATGTTCAAGCGAGTATCAACAAATGCTTGAGAATAGAGAACCCAGGGATATGAATTGTAGAAACGTGTGGCTCATAAGGGCATGAGCCCCTACAACACATCCTTGACCATATCTTTTCTCTTAGTCTCTCTTTTTTAAAAACATTCATTATGCAATATTTAAACATATAATAAGGACATTTGGAATAATAGAGAGAACAGTTGTGTAATCACCATCATCTTAAGAAATAAAATGTTACCTTTCTAATTCAGTTTCCTTTGTGCTTGTCTTCAGCTGGGCATGGCTATTCTGTTATAACCAGTTTTAGATACTTTGTAGAGAGTACCACTTTTGGCCTGAAATAACCCAGTTATCCTAGGCTTACTCATGTCTGGTCTTTCACTGTTAATAAAGCCTCAACCAGAAATTCATTTATTTGTCAAATATGTATCAAGTGCCCATGTGTGCCAGGCACTGTTTAAGGTGCAGAGGTTACGTAAGTGAGGGATAGCAACCTAGGTGGTTCCAGTCTTCAAGGAGCTCCCTTTCTGATGGGGAAGACAAAGTGCCTGGACAGAGATGAAATAAATGTAACCACCTGCCTCTGTGTACAGTGAAAAGAATAAAACCAGGTAGGGTAAGTCAGATATAGAAGGGCAGTAAAGTTAGTCTGCAAAGTCCTCTCAGAGGGGGAGACCTTTGAGCAAAGTCCTGAATGTATTAGCTGTGTGAATAGCTACAGGAAGAACTGTTTAGTCCAAAGAGTAGCACATGCAAAGGAATGGGCTGGAGTCTGCTTAAGGTGTTTAGGGTTGCTGGGGTGGCTGGGGTGGAGTGAGTGAACAGGAGAGAATAGGATCTGAAGTCAGACAGACAAGAGGTCTGATGATTTAGGCCATTGCAATTCTGGACTTGAGCCAAGCATGGTGGCACACGCCTGTAATCCCAGCGACTCGGGAGGCAGATGCAGGAGGATCGCAAGTTTGAGACCAGACATAGTCTGTGTAATTTAGCAAAACCCTGTCTCAAAAAAAAAAAAAAAAAAAAAAAAGTAAAAAAGTGGGCTAGAGGTGCAGCTCAGTGGTACAGCACTTGCAAAGCATGCAAGTGTGAGGCCATGGGTTCAACCCCCAGTACCTGGGGGGAAAAAAAATCTGGATTTGAGTTTAAGGGACATGGGAAGCCATTCTGGAGGGTTTTGAACAAAGTAATGAAATGATCTCATTTATAGTTTATTTTAAAAGAATCACTATTACCTTCCATGTTGAGAAAAGACTGTAGGGGGCAGGTCTTGAAGTAGGGAGCATACTGGAGAGTTACAGCCATCGCCCAAGTGAACGCTGATAGTGACTGGAACTCACCGGTGCATTGACAAATGTTTACAGACTCTCTTAGGGGCAAGAAAAGCCTGGGCTGGTTTCCATGATGAGAGTACTCCCGCCATCGTGAGTTCAAGGCTTCCAGTGTGCTGTCCCTGAATGTGGGACAAGCTGTGCACATCTGCATTCGTGAGCTGGTACAAGCTGACTCTGGTCTGGCCCCCCACAGATAGAACTTGGGTGCATTTGGCCTATGGTGTTTGTAGAGGGTGTCCAGGCTTGTCTCTTATTTTCTAGAGTGAGCAAATCTTTACTACCTTTTTGGAAAGAGAGAGGAGGGAGGTTATCAGAGAGGAAGAGAGTCTGTAAAGTCGATTGTGTTGCAGTCTTGCAGAATGAGCTTAGGTGTTGGAGGCTTCACAGGAGCTCTTGACTTTCCGATCCTTTAAAAGTAGAGGTCAGCCCCAAACCTCCCTGCAAACAAGAAGCTGGTTTGAATTAAGAACATAAAATAAAAACCAGCTGATGCCTCTGAATGTTTTTCCCTGCTCCTCCCCCTCCATAGACCCAAAGGAAACTGCCTTTTTTCCCTTTGGATAGTTGCTTTAGAAAGTCAGAAAAAGCCAAAACCCATAAATCCTTTGAAAATAAGCCAAGTTTTAAGCTCAGGCAAACTCTTGCCTATGGGGTTTTCCTAGTCAGGAAGGATGTTCCTCTGTAGAATTCTAGGAGGAAAGTGACCAAAGAACACAAACGTGCTGGTGACAGGAGCCTGTTACCCAAGCCTAGCAGAAAGAAATGGTCTACAGCAGGTTTCCCAGAAGAGCTCTTCCAGCCCATTTGGAGGTCATGAAATCGATAAAATGGGCCATGACCAGAATTACCTTTGTGTGTGTGTGTGTGTGTGTGTGTGTGTGGTATTAGGGGTTTGAACCCAGGGCCTCACACATACTTTGCAAACACTCTACCACTGAGAAGCCCCTTTTTATTTTTTAATCTTGGGACAGGGTCTTGCTAAGTTGTGTAGGCTGCCTCTGGCCTCAAATTTGTGATCCTCCTGCCTGTGCCTCCCAAGTCACTGGGATTACAGGTGTGCACCACTGCACCCAGCCAGAATTACTTTTTAATGAAATGGAATATGCTAGAGTATATTAAAGTATATACTTATAATAAACTAAGCACTGTTTTGTGAGTTTTACTTCAGTTTTATGCACACACACATACACATTTATGCATATACTGTGTCATTATAGAGAGTGTATTTCTTATCATACATAGGTCATGATCAAAAAAGTTTGATGAAACTGGTCTTTAGGGTCTGAGTAAACCACATCTCCTTCTTGCTTTAGATTATTGTGGAAAAGTGCAAGCTAGTTTCAGGATTAATTCTTTATGGAACTGGATCCTCTATCCACAAAGCACTACTCAAATTCCTATCAGAGGGAAAGAGAGTTGAGAACTGGCAGACTTGATCTGATTCTTTGGGACCTACACTAAAGCATAGGGAGGTAAGGATTGGTGAAAATTTGAATCCAAAGGATGCCTTAAGTCAGTTTAGTCTGAAGAGAATAGGACTTGTGCAGCCTTCTAGTTTACTGCATCTGGTTTGGTGACCTCTGCCATCTATGTGGATCATGTTAGCCTCAGGCTTCTCTGTCTTCTCTGCCATAAGTAGGCAGTAGGTATATCAGGAATGTTCTTGAGTATCCCTCCTTCTGAGATAACTAAAGGCATAGTACCAAAATGAGTATTACCCCTAGATTTCCCCAGGATGATTTTGTGTTCTCTATTCAATGACAGGGCTTATAGGCCTACCACTGTGGCATCCAATCCTGTCAGATCACCGAAGCTAAGCAGGGTCGGGCCTGGGTAGTACTTGGATGGGTGACCACCTGGGAACAACAGGTTCTGTAGGCTTGGGAGAAGGACCCACTCTTAAAACCCACTCCTAAACTCAATCACCCACTCAACCCACTCCTAAAACTCAATCACCATTGAAAACCCTATGAATAGCAGAGAAACACTGACAATAGTCTTTTGCTTTTTGTACATAGGGTCACTATGAATTGGATACTGACTCAATGGCACCTAACAACAACAACAACTCAGTGCCAGGTCACTGGGTGGTAGGGGCTCATTAACAGCCTGAGAAAAAAGAGTGGAAGGAGAAATAAGTTAGGTCAAACTATCAAAAATTTCTAGGAGAGGCTAAAGTTAGTTTACCTTACATTAGGTTTAGTTCCTCAGTTAGGCCCAAGGGTAAGTGGCAGGTTTGGTGCTTGCCAGGTCACTGTAACTAGGCGCAGTGTAATTGAACCACCTCTACCAGTGAGTAGACATGTTGGAATCTCCAAGAAGAACATAAAACTTTTGGGGACCTCTCTGGGGATAGGTTTGAACTGTACCATCTTGGGCCAGGCACAGTGGCTCATGCCTACAATCCTCCCAACAACTTGGGAGGTGGAGGCAGGAGGATCGCAAGTTTGAGGCCAGAGGCAACCTGTGTAACTTAGGGAGACCCTGTCTCTAGATTAAAAAAAAAAAGGGGGGGGGCTAAGGGTGCAACTCAGTGGTAGAGCACTTGCAAAGCATGTGTAAGGCTCTGGGTTCAACCCCCAGTACTGCAAAAAGAAAAAGAAAAAAACAAACAAAAAATACTCTACCATATTGGGAGACTTACTTTGGTCTTTGGCCCCCACCAGGCATTGCTTTCTAATTTAATTCAAACTAAAGAGGTCCTTGGAGATACAAATTTAAACAGTCCAAGACCAATTCTCCCTTTGGGACAGTGAGAGAGGTGACTCTGCCCTGCTACAAGTGTGAACAAACACCTTTAAGTGTTTCTGTTCTTATTGCCCTCCTAGACCTCCAAGACTCCCAGGGTAGAAGTTTTCACAGTTTCTAGCCTGTTTACATGGCCATTCTGCAGTCACGCGCTCCTCTCTCTGAGCCAAGGAAGACCAAGCAAGAGGTTATGGGAGAGTCTGGATCTCACACGGCATAATCTAGTAGAAAAAGCTTGAGCTACTTTGAGGTTAGCCCAGTATGGGTCCTGTGGCCTGCAGACAATGTGGGGCAGCAATACTGATGAGAGCGATGAGTGTCTCATGTGGCCGTCTTCTCAGAATCTCTGAGCACTTTACACATGCTTCCCTTTCATTTCCGTGGGAGTTGTGGCTTAATAATAATAATTACAGTACCCTGAGCATCTATGATTTGTAACACACAGTAGTAAGCCATGTTTTGCCTCCTAGGCTTGAAGTTTGTCTTAACCAGCAGACATTTGGGAGGTAGAATCCTCTGATGAAGGGAAGAACATGATGAAATGTAAAGGTCAGGGATATTGTGAGTCACCTAATTGATACCTAACATTCTTTTGGCTCTTGGTACATCACAGTGGCCCTGTCAAAACATGAAGATCAGTGCCCTCCCTTGAATGTCATGGGCCCAAGAATCCAGTCTGGGGACCCAGCGTACTAGCTTATACATGGATTCTTCCTGGATTGAGGGAATGCTTGTTCTTGTTCCATCATGATCTGTACTTTAACCAGTTGATTTTCTTTCCTATGATACCAAAAAATTGAGCCCTGTTAAATGCAGGTGATGCACATTACTGGTATTTTCTGGGGTCAGAACAGAGCCTAGAAAAGTCAAAGCCTCATTCTCCTCAAGAGAATGACACCAGGAAAGTAGTGCTGCAGAGGGAGGTCCTAGGTATCTTCAGTACCTTCCTCCTAGACTCACTCTGTCTATAACATGTCACTTCTCTGTCTTGATCTAACAGGTTACCTTGGAGAAGGTGCTGGGAATAACAGTGTCTGGAGGCAGAGGACTTGCCTGTGACCCCCGATCAGGTTTAGTTGCCTACCCAGCTGGGTAAGTGCCTTGGGAGCATCTTGTTGTTGCATGGGAGTTTCTAGCCGTGCTAGCCCAGTTGGGGTGGGCAGTTTTCTGGTATCTTCTGGGAAATAGATCTGGGTTAATGTTTTGCTGCTATTTTTGTAGAGGAGATACAAGACGGGTGAAAGCTCTCTGTTGAATGTTGTCCTTGTTCCCACCTGTCCTGCTTTTTTGGCCATATGTGCCCCCCTACATTATCCATACATAATTTTTATATTACACAGAGTTCACAGCACCCTCTTCAGTAACTACTGTCTAGTCATTCTCTTCTTTTTCTTTTTTTTTCTTTATTTATAAATGGTAGTGGGGCGCAGAGTAATAAGACTTTTGCTATCTCCATTATGCAACTATTATATCACTTTTGCTTACACATTCATAAACTTACATATTTTACAGAACCATATTCCCCGTGTATTCATATGTATACATATGTTGAGATTTTCTTCTCCCCCTTTTCCCCTCCATTTTATTTCCATTTAGTCAGTTTTAAAAACAGCTTTGATATATCCACTTTAGGGTTGGGGGTATAGCTTGGTAGTAGAGTGCTTGCCTAGCATTCTCCAGGTCCTAGTTTTAATCTCCAGCATTGCAATAAGTAAATAGCCAAACAAACAAACAAATATCTAAATCAGTG
Organism: Pedetes capensis; assembly: GCA_007922755.1. Classification (NCBI taxonomy): domain Eukaryota; kingdom Metazoa; phylum Chordata; class Mammalia; order Rodentia; family Pedetidae; genus Pedetes; species Pedetes capensis. The sequence continues at coordinate 62,570 of VMDO01009632.1, forward strand.
GGTTTTAGTATTTTCACAGAATTGTATAGCTATCACAACAATCAATTTTAGAACATTTTTGTTGTCCCCAAAAGAAACTCCATATAGCTGGGTATAATGGCAAGTACCTGTAGTTCCAGCTGCTCAGGAGACTGAGGCTGGAAGATTGCTTGAGTCCAGAAGTTTGAGACCACGCTGGGTAACACAGACCCTGTGTCAAAAACAAACAAACAGATAAATAAATAAGAAAAAAAAAATTCTGTGCCCATTAGCAGTCACTGTCCAACCCCTCATGCCAAAGTCCCCAGCTATAGACAACCACTAATCTTACTTTCTGTCTCCATAGACTTCACATATATATTCATATATATGGAATCTTGTATCATTTGGTCTTTTTTTTCAGTGCTGGGGGAATAAACCCATGGTGCTTCACCACTGAGCTGCACCCTACCCTGAACCCCTTTCTCATTATCTTGAGACAGGGTCTCACTAAGTTGCACAGGCTGCCTCTGGCCTCAAATTGGCCATCTTCCTGCCTCAACCTTCCAAGTCACTGGGATTGCAAATGTGCACCATTGTGCCTGGCTATATTTGGCTTTTGGTGACTGGCTTCATTCCCTTAGTGTAATAATTTTAAGTTTCCTTAGTGTTGTAACTTAGGTTAGCATGGCTGAGTAGCACTGCCTTGTGTGGATATGCCACGTTTGATCTGTTCTTTAGTTGAGGGACATTTGACTTGTTTCCACTCTTTAGTTATTATTGGTAATGCTGATATTACTCTTCATTTGCTCTAGTCACTTGAAAGATGTCAATGCCCTGGAAGAGATGTAGGGGACTAGAGTTAATGTACTTTCCCTTGCTGCCTTTTCATTGTTATGCTCCTACAAATGGGAACCCCCCCCACCAACCATGGTTTCTTAGGCTTTTTGCAGAAGTGTCTCTTTCGGGGTCTCAGGGTCCCTCCTGCCTCTGGTTCTTTTTGTGAGCCTTTGCCCCTTGGCTGATAGGCACAGAAGAAGGACTACTATTCTACTTTCTTTCTTTTTTCTTTTCTTTTTTTTTTTTTTTTTTTTTTTTTTTTTTTTTTTTTTTTTTTTTTTTTTTTTTTTTTTTTTTTTTTTTCAGTATTAGAGGATTGAATCCAGAGCCTCACACATGCTAGGCAAGTGCTCTCTCACTGTCCTGCACCCCCAGCCTATTTTTATTTATTTATTTTTTTTACTTTGAGATAGGCACAGGCTGCCTGTGGCCTCTAACTCATGCTCCTCCTAAATCACTGGGATTATAGGCATGTGCTCAGTGTCCGGCTCACTGCTCTACTTTTGTTTTACCCCACCGTCAACTTGGAAATGCCTTGTTCCCCAACATAATTTCCTCAGCAACTTCTATAGTTTTTATACCAGATACATGATTTGCTTCATTTCATCATCTCATCAAAAAAGCTACCTTTAGCCCGGCACCGTGATGCACACCTGTAATCCCAACAATTCGGGAGTCAGAGGCAGGAAGATCACAAGTTTGAGACTAGAGGCAGTCTGCATAATTTAGTGAGACCCTGTCTCAAAAAGTGAAAAAATGGTCTGGGGGTACAGCTCAGTGGCACAGCACTTGCAAAGCATGCAAGCACGAGGAGGCCCTGGGTTCAACTCTAGTACTGCAAAAAAAAGAAAAAAGCTACATTTATCAAGTACCTATTCTGTGCCAGGTACTTTTTTTCCCCTTTAAGACAGAATCTTGCTATGTAGCCCAGGCTAGCCTCCACCTTTTTCCTGAGTGCTGGGATTATAGGTGTGTGCCACCACATCTGGCATAATTAACCTTTTTAAATTAAAAAAAAAAATGATGCTGGGGATTCAGACCAGGGCCTTGGGCATGCTAGGCAAGCACACTACCACTGAGCTACATTCTCAGCCTTTTCTACCAGGTATTTTTAAAACACTTTTGTTGTTGTTAGATGCCATTAGAGTCAGGTCCAACTCATAGCAACCCTATATGCAACAGAACCAAATACTCTCTGATAAGCCATGTCAGTGCTTCTCTGCTTTTTATAGGGTTTTCAATGGCTGATTGTTTCGGGAGTGGGCTGCCAGGTCCTTCTCCCATTCTTGTGATGCTGGGGATCGAACCCAGGGCCTCAGAGAGTGCAGAGCAACCACTCTACCAACTGAGCTAAACCCCAGCCCTTAAGCACTTTCCATAAACTAATATTCAGAGCAGCCCTGTGAGATTGGCACAATTATCACCTTCATATTTTAGAGAAGGAAACTGAGATTTAAGGAAATGAAGCAATTTGCTCTGTATTAGGGTTTCTATCCAAGTAGTCTGACTGCAGAGCTCTGACTCTTAAAAATGGCATGGGACAGGGGAAGACTAGACTTTCTGGTTATATTTTTTCTCCTTCTTCTTCTTTTTGTGGTACTTGGAGGTTGAACCCAGGGCCTCACACATACTTTGTAAGGGCTCTACTACTGGGCTGAATCCCCAGCCCATTTTTATTTATTTTGAGTCAGGTTCTCACTAAGTTACACAGGCTGCCTCTGGCTTCAAACTCATTATCTTCCTGGCTCAGCCTCCTGAGTCACAGGTATGACAGTTGCATGCCACTGTTATTTTTTTTAAAGCTACTTTTCCTCTAAGCTGTCTGCCTGCCATTTGAATGAGAAGAGCTCAGTTGATGGGTAGCAGCCTGTACCAGGGAGACTTCTGCCCATCCTTATCTCTCCTAAGGGTCCTTGGTGTGTGGTGTCTGCAGGAGGGGTGCTGTGGGAGCTATGCTCGCTGTTCCTGGCAGAGGCTGGGCTGGCTTCCTCCTCCCCCTCCAGAAGCAAGTTGATGAGGAAGGAGCCTCTACTGCTGGATAACCCTGTATAGGCTGCCTCAGGGGAATTCCACTCGCTCCTGCCTTGGCCTGGGAGAGCCAGGTTCCTTCTTGCTGGAGGTGCAGCTGGGTCTGGGCTAGATACAGGATGGGCAGGAAAGGCGTGAGGTGCCACTCAGTGCCTGCTGAGCCCTGTGTTCCTGGCCTGGGGAGTGTGGAACCCTCTGCCTTCCCTCTTCCCCACACACCCCTGGGCCCAGGCCTAGAGCCTTTGAGAGTGTGCGCTTCTGTTTATGGCAGCTCCCGTACTAGTGTGTGTGCTTGGGAGTCGTTATCCTTCCGGGTAGTGTATGCTGGCTTCCCTGATATAATCTCTAGTGGGTTTCCTGACTGCTGTGCTCAGACCAGCCCTGGGCAGTACCTGTGATCTGTTTGTTGTCTGACCTTTGGACTTCTTAAACTGTGTTGTGCGTGTTTTAGTTTCCATCCGTGCTAGAGCCACCTGATATGTTTCTAGGGCATCTGGGAACCATCAAAGTGAGCCCAAGCAGGCTCCTGCCCTCCCTGGTCTTCCCTCTCTTCCTCTTTGGGAATTCTCATGCCACCCCCAGCCCCCACTCCTGTTCCTGCTGCTCCTGTTGCTCTAGAAGCTGGCTCAGGTATCCTAGAAACAAGAAGAGAAACAAAACTCAGAAAACTCTCCCAGAGGCCTGGAGGCAAATATCAAACCAAAACAAAGTTTTCTGAGAGGAAATGAAACAGCACAAGGGAAGGGGGTGGGCAGCGTGGTCAGGCAGAGGTGGGTTGGGACTCCAGGCTAAGTGTGTAATCTCTAGGCAAAGAACCCTCAGTTTCAGTGACACCTCAGACTCCTCTTCTCTAGAGCGCTCCCTTTGCTATCATTTTCCCCTTAGGAAGCTCATTCATCACTGGTCACACTTTAAGCTCCCCTCGCTAGGGTACCAAGGTGATCCCCAGACAACCTCTTTGAAGGACCTCATTTGCTTAAACTCCCTTAATTGAATTAGACCTTTTCGCTAGTTGTCTTTACAAGCCCCTCTTGCCACAATCAATCCTGATAATGCATTTCTCTTGGCCCCCATTGCTAGAGTAGCTAAGTTAGCACTGTGCAGTGGAGCTCCTTGACTCTAGCAAGGAGGCTAGACCTATTCAGCAGTGAGCAGGAGACCTCTTGGTTGCTTTAGGTGGAGAGAAGAAGGGCGCTCATCTTTCCTGGTGAGCTCCCTATTTACTCAACCCATGTTGGAATTCATGCTGAGATCTCCAGCTTTGCAGCATTGGACAGAGTGTGAAGTCACAGAATTTCCTTCTGAACTGTATTCTAGTGAGAGCTGAGTAGAAGGAGACGCTCCCTTCTGACTCTCTGAGGCAAGCCCCATGTGGGTCTTTGCCAGTGGAGAGACTGGCTAGGCCAGACAGGAGGATGTTTGGAGTTGGTGCCTGATGGAATCATATGTAGGGGACACGTGGGCATCAGTGTCCTCCATGCCTTTCCTCCTGGCCTCTCTGCGTATCTCACACTATAAAAGAAGACCCTTACTTGTTCCCCTCCTAGTTTGTTCATAGATGCATCCATTCCTTTGTTCAGGAGGTGATTTTTGAAAATCTGCTCTGGGCCAGACACCAGGGAGGTAGCAGTAAGAAAGACAGGGCCATTGGTTTTGTGGGGTTGAGATTCAGGCAAGGTGAGCAGACAATAGTCATATAAGTGAACAAGGTAATATCAGAGGGTGGCAAGTATTCTGAAAAATAAAACTGAGTGATGGAAAGGAGAATAAGTGAAGCTGAAGAGGGGCCACTGTATGATTGGGGGGTCAGGGCTCAGTGAGGGGTAACATTTGAACTGATACCTGAATGATGAGGAAGAATCCTTATGTGAGATTTGACACCAGTGTGTTCCAGATGAAGGAAATGTCAAGTTCAAAGACCTTAAGGAAAGGAGGAATTGTTTCATTTATTTGAAAAGCTAACCAGCAACCATGGTGGCTATACCTGAATGAGTGAGAAGGAGAAAGGGCTCGGACACAGCCATTTCTGATCTGGCTTCTGAATCTTACTGCTCACAGAGATTTACTTGTCAGGGAAAGAAAGATATTTAGTCTTCTGGGAAGAGAAAAGCATACTGATAGCTCTCTACCACTGGCCATGTAATTCATGGAGTTATAAGTACCCACGCTTTTCTCATGGGTTTGAGGAGGGACTTGTAAAGTATCCCAAAAACAGATGCCAATGAGTTTCATGGCCTGGCCCAGGAGGGTTACTTATTTAGAAGACATTGGACTCCAGGTGTCTAAAAAAGGACCATAACCAGGGATGCCCCAGGACACATGTTAGCCGTATTATTTCTTGGAATGATGCAAGCTAGGAGATTCCCCCTGTAGAAATGAATCTGGAGGAATAGTTTGTAATTCCACATCTGGATGACCCTAGTGGCTCACTAGTATCCAGAAAGTCTTATATGGGATGTCATAGTTGGGCTTCCTACTGCAACTGCTGTCTCCCTGGAGAAGCTTTTGTTATTGGGGCAGCAAAGTACCTCTCAAGAAGATGACTAAAAATACCATTTTGTTTGCTTCCGTTCTCATATAATTATATCAGGTAGATACTTTTTCTGTTTTACAGATGAGGAAATTGAGGTTCAGAGAAATGGAGGGACATGTCCAAGATCACACAGTACACGAGCGGACAGGTTTGTCTGCCACAGTCTTCTTGCTCTTTCTACCAGCATACTGCCCTTGGGCATCAGTGGCTCATCCACAGTGCCTATGGTATGAGAGAAGTGTGGACCTACCACTAGAACTCTGGTTTACAGGTCTGCTGCCCAGGAGGTTTCTTAGCAGTCAGAGCTTTAAGATCTTGCAGCTGGTGACTTAAATCCTTATTCACCCCTTCACAAATAACTTATTGAATGCCTATCTTCTAGGGCCTGAGGAGTCAACAGTATATGAAACAGACAAAAATACCATCTTCACAGAGCTGGCAATCTAGTGGGTAAAGATAGACACTCCCCCAAAGTAAATTATATGGAATGTTACCAGTTGCTGTGTGCTTTGGTAAAAGTATAAGCAGTGGCAGTGAAGGGCAGTAGGGAATGTGGAGAGTGGGGTTGTGATGGTGAATAGGACTGGAGGGTAATATTCGACCCAGCCTTCAAGGACCTTCAGTGTGCCTCTTGTGAGTCTCTCCCTGGCTCTACTTAGTCTGAAAGAAGCCATTCAAAGGCACAGAGTCTCTGGATGGACCTTCTGTGCTGATCCCTGTGTGTGCTACTCTGGTTATAGCTCATCCTGATATTCATTTGGCTTTGCCTTCTGGAGGATGGAGAGTGGTGGGAGGCAAACTCTGTGGGAATGCTGGGTTCATCATGATGGCAGCAGGCCTGGACCTGTGCAGGGAGGGAGGATGTCAAGGGCTTGGCCCTTGCTGGCACTGGTGCTGTACAGCATGATTCCCCTGAGCTGAGTTGCAGGGGGACTGATGCTTTAGCCTGTCCCTGGAAGAGTGAGCAATCTCTGTGTACCCTTAGGTTCTGAATTATGAGAGTCAGCCTGTTGGGCCCGCCCAGCCCAGCCCTCCTCATGTTGAGGATTTTAGTTGGCTCTGTTGCAACGGCTTACCCTGCCAGGCAGGGCCATGGAGGTGGGAGGCCAGTGACTGATGCCAGCCGGGCCCCACCCTCTTCCCCTGAGCTGACTGAGGAGCTTGCTAAAAGCTCACCAAGAAGACTGTGGAGGCTCCTCAGAGGTTATGAGGACACATCCTCCTGTCCTCTTAGGAGGACCTCAGCAAGATGGGCACATAGGGAGCGTCAGGCATTTTGCACTCACTTGAGCATCCTCATTATTCCCCCAAGTGGAACTGTGACCGTGGGTGGGGGTATCTGTCTCTCTTTCTCTGTGCCGTGTGTGTGTGTGTGTGTGTGTGTGTGTGTGTGTGGAATGGTTCCCAAATCTGGATAATTAGTAAAAAGAACAGGATATGGTGGCACATGCCTGTATTCGCAGAGACTCAGGAGGAGGAGGCAGGAAGATCAGGAGTTCGAGGCCAGAGGAATAAGAAGTTCAGAGTAAGGACTTCCGTCTATGTGTTTCTCTCTTTTGCCTTACTCTTCCATACCATGCCAGAGAATTTTCCAGGCTCTGCTGGGGGGCAGGGGTGGAGAGGGAGGGTTTGCTCATCTGCCTCCTGCCAGTCATCTTTCTGTCTATGTTGAGTGTTCTCTCTCCCCTCTGCTGCTTTCCTTCCTCCTTCCCCCCATGGAGTTGAACTTAGGAGAAGGAGGAAACAGGATATTGTGTCCCATGAAGACTCAGAATTTGTAAGCAGTAATCTGGAAACTGTTTTAAGCAGCCTGATGTGCTGACCTTTATAGGCCACAATGCTGCTTTGGGATGATGGGCCTAATGGGAAACTCACAGGCTTACCATAGAGCTCTTAACACTTACTTTTTCAGGATTTAGAATGTGGTTGTCTGGATTGTGCATCAAGTCAATTCAGTTACATCAGCTCTGTCTGAGAGAGCTGGTGCTCTTTGCTATGGTTCATCTGTAACTAACTAGAAAGCTAGATAACCTGTATCCACCCACCTTTGCTAGAGAGATGAGCCTGTAGAGGGCCTCCTTTATAGGTCAGTAAAGGTTGTCAGAAGGTTCAGAAAATAGCAGTTAGCCACAGAAAGCTTTCTGGGCTTTAAATTCATGATGGTGGCAGATTTGGAGGCTATTATTCTTCTTATACTGAATAAAGTCTTAAAAATCTAAATATTGAGGTGAGTGGCACATACCTGTAATCCCTCAACTCAGGAGGCTGAGGCAGGAGGATCTTGAGTTTGAGGCCAGAGGCAACCTGCACAACCTAGAGAGACCATATCGCCAAATAAGAAATTAAAGATGGGGGGTGTGGGCTGTGGCCTGCCTGGTGTGTATGAGACCCTAGATTCAACCCCCTGGGACCTGCAAAAAAAAAAAAAAATCTATCCAAATCTATGGACTTTGACCTATAACTACTATATTTTTCATGAACCTGTGCAGGAATGATGGGGCAGAATTCCCCAAACCATCTTAGTTTTGTTCATATTTTATTAATTTTTTTGGGGGGGGTACTGGGGGTTGACCCAGGGCCTTGCGCCTGCATGCTTTTCAAGTGCTGGACCACTGAGCTGCGCCCCCTATCCCATTTTTTTGACTTTTTAAGACAGGGTCTCACTAAGTTACGCAGACTGCCTCTGGTCTGGCACTTGCGATCCTGCCGCCTCCGCCTCCCGAACTGCTGGGATTATAGGTGTGCGCCATTGCACCTGGCTATATTTTATTATCTTTTGAGACACGGTCTTACTGTGTAGCCCAGGCTGGCCTCAAACTTTGGATTCTCTTGCCTCAGCCTCCCCACCTATGCTATGATTACAATTGTGTGCCACCACACCTGGCTTTTGTCATATTTTAAAACCCTCTCATCAGTGGCACTTTAGAAAGGGAAGTAGGATACTAGAAGTTGGTATAAAAAGTGAAAAGGAAAAAAACAAAAGTGGGTGGAGAAAGGAATGAGAGAGGGTTGTTACAAGGAAGGAATGGGAGATGGGGAAAAGAGAAAGAAAACAGTTGAGGAAGGGTTGGTGGTGGGAATTAGGGGAGATGATGAGACTCAGGAATTCCAAGGCTGTGCACCTGGAAGTTCTATGTGTGCCTGGTCACATCAGAAGTCCCCATGTCCCCAGAGAAAAGTATCTGGGAATTTGCTTATTAAAGTAGTTTATTGAGCCTAAGGGCCAAGCTTTCACTTGCAGCTTGCCCTTCCTTCGCTTCCAGTTTCCAACCAGCAGTGGGGCTCCCACCAGAATTCAGGGCTCTCCTTCCTCCTTCCTGGCATAGCAGCCTTCAGGCTTGCGCTTCTCAGCTAGTTCCCGTGCTAATGAGGAGGTGAGGAAGGTGGGCAGCAGGCCAGGGCCTGCTGGTAGCTAAGGAGCATAAGAAGAATGTGCCTAGCTCTGGGCTTCCTGCTTCTTACCTGAGGCCTGCCACAGAATTCCCTCCCTGGAGCTGCCTCTCCACAGTCAGCCTGGACCTAATCCCCTCCAGCAGTCTTGCCACCTGGCAGGTGGGTCCCTACCCTTTTCTGCAAGGTGGGTGGAGCCCCAGCTTGTCTTCCAGCAGCCAGGAGACCCTTCTCAGGATCCTGAGAGCCAGGGAGCCTCTGGCTGGGTCTGGGTGCTCTAGGGCCCTCCTGGAAGGTATCCCTCTCAAGCTGCCTCTGCCTATGTCTGGGCCTCCTTGCAGTACTGGCCCCCCCATGTGGCCTCCCATGCCCTTTCTCATCCAACATGCAGAATGTGTGGCGGCCAGTTCCTGCCAAGTACACACACACACACACACAAACACACACATACATGCACACACACGTGCTCACATGCAAGAGACCATACCCTTCCTCAGAGCACAGACTAGTGACGTGTGCTGTTCTAAGCTTGAGAACTGGCTGTGCACCTGAGGACTGCTTTGCCCAAATCATGTTTCTTCTCTACTCTTGCACCCCTTCCTGGGGCATGTGCAAGGGCTGCAGGAGTGCTGTGTCTCTGCTTCCCTTTGTGGGTTGGACCAGAGATGGGCTTACGGACCCAGGGGCCTGGACTTCCAGGGAGCCCTTTCACCCCCTGAAACTGCAGAGATAGGCCCTCGTGGGTGGGAAAAGGAACCAAGAATAGATTGCCAGGAGAACTGATGGACTCTGCTCCCTCTCTGGGTGACCAGAAGTCCCAGTTGGTTTGGGGGCTCCTGGGAGAGCTCTAGCTGGTCCTAAGCTGGATGCCTCATACCTCTCCTCAGGTGTGTTGTTGTGCTGTTCAATCCCCGGAAGCACAAGCAGCACCACATCCTCAACAGTTCCAGGTAGGTGGCCCTCACCTCCAGGAACACCTCTTCCTCCTGGGGACTGTAAGGGCATTGGCCGGGGCCTTGGGTGGGCTTGGGAACCAGATAGGGAAGTGTCACATGTACCATTGGAGTTGCCTTTGGAGAGCTGGGGATTGGAGGTGGGGGGTGTGTATAAGTCTGCCCTGTCTCTTACAGGAAAACCATCACTGCCCTTGCCTTCTCCCCTGATGGCAAGTACTTGGTCACTGGAGAGGTGAGTGAGGAAGAGCGGCAACAGTACTGTGAAAAGTTTGGGTGACTGTGAAAAGTTTGGGTGACTATGAAAAGTTTGGGTGGCCTGTCCTCAGCAAAAAACTGTAATCCTATGTCAGGTTAGGGCTGCATCACTTTGGCTTCTTGCACTATTACCAAATCTTGGTTTTCGCTGTACCACAAACAGTGGTTCTTAAGCTTCAGTGTGCCGCAGAATCACCTGGAGGGCTTGTCAAAACACATTGCTGGGCCTGCCCCGAGAGCTGACTGATTTATAGGTCTGGGATCCTCCAGATTGCTTTTCTAACAAGTTCCGAGGTAATGCTTACACAAGTGGTTGAGGAAGCACTTTGAAAAACCACTACCCTAAACATTTCTTATCCCTGGAGGCCCCCTGCTGGGCACCTGAGGAACACCTCTGCCCTCTCAGTCTGACAGGGAGGCAGTTGGGGGCAGAAGTAGATGGGAGTGGTAGTCGTTCTCAGGCCTGGCTGTCCATCAATATCATTCAAGGAGCTTTGACCAAATACAGAGGTATGAACCCCCACCCAGAGACACTGGGTAAAATATGGGCCACTATCTCCCTGATCATCATTGGTGTCCTCAAATGCTCATCATAGCTCCTCTGTACCTTTGTTCTGTATAGTCCCCTGCTCTTGGCTGTTAGCCAGGGGCCATTAGAGAGATGGTGTCCAGGAGCTGAGGAGGTGAGGGCCTCCACTCTGAAAGGTGGAGGAGGCTGCCTACCTCTCTGCAGTCACCCTCACTTCTAGCTCTTGCCTCCTTGAAGAGTGGGCACATGCCTGCTGTACGAGTTTGGGACGTCGCTGAGCATAGCCAGGTGGCAGAACTGCAAGAGCACAAGTATGGTGTGGCTTGTGTGGCCTTCTCCCCCAGCGCCAAGTACATTGTGTCCGTGGGCTACCAGCATGATATGATTGTCAACGTTTGGTCCTGGAAGGTGAGTGGGCTGGGTGGGATGGCCTGGTAGTCTTGTGGGGTCCAAAAAGTGTCAGGGGAGGTCCTGAGATGCTTCACTCCACCCTGCTGATCTCAGTCTAATTTTAGAGATTATTTGATGCAGAAAAGAACAACTGTGTTCCAAGCGTGTTGTTAGTGTTGTTCTTAGGTGCCATAGAGTCTCATAGAGACCCTCATAGGGATTTTGGGAGTGGACTGCCACATCCTTCTGCCATTTTTGTGGTACCAGGGATGAAACCTGGGTCCCTAGAGAGTGTGGTGCAGCATTCTACCAACTGAGGCAGCCCCCAGCCCTTGTTGCTGGTAGGGGCTAGCATTAGTTCCTTCAGGTATTCCTGAGGAAATGAACTTTTCAGTTCCTCTCAAAAGGGACTCTTTCCTATCACCTCTTTTTGTGACCAGAAAATATTGGAAAGAAACATTTTTTTCAAGTAGAACTTCTTTCTAGCTCTCCTCCATTCTCAGAGCCTCTTTCTTTTTATCCCCAAGAGGCAGAACCTTGATCCTTCCTTTGACTTTCCCTCTAGAAAAACATTGTGGTGGCTTCCAACAAGGTGTCCAGTCGGGTGACAGCGGTGTCCTTCTCTGAAGATTGTAGCTACTTTGTCACTGCAGGCAACCGGCACATTAAATTCTGGTACCTCGATGACAGTAAGACCTCCAAGGTAAGGTCCTGAGGCTCAGCCTCCCTGGGCATTTTCTGCTTTCTCAGAGGTCACGCAGAAGTTTTGGATGAGCTAGGTCCATCTGGACTGAGGAGTCCTCTCAAAGAGCAAGGGGGCTTGCTGCTTCACTCTCCTCCCTGGCTCCTCATTTCCAGAGGCAGGCTCCAGTGTGGATGGATGGGTAATGGTGGTGTGTCTCCACAGGTGAATGCCACTGTGCCTCTGCTGGGCCGCTCAGGACTACTGGGGGAGCTGCGGAACAACCTGTTCACTGATGTGGCCTGTGGCCGAGGAAAGAAAGCAGACAGCACCTTCTGTATCACATCCTCAGGGCTGCTGTGCGAGTTCAGTGATCGTAGGCTTCTGGACAAGTGGGTGGAGCTGAGGGTAAGTACCTCCATTCCTAAGAAAAGATCTGCCTGTGTGCCAAATCAGGAGAGTTGGTGCTAGGGCTCCACGCCAGGGGCTGGACCCTTGGGCATGCAGGAGGGGACCCTAGGGGAAGCAAGCCTGGGGGCCAAGAGCTTGGCTCATCGTCAGCCTCGGTGGTCTGTATAACTGCCTCCTCTGGCTCTCTTTCTCTCCCTCTCCCCTGCTTTCCTCTTCTGCTCAGAACACAGACAGCTTCACAGTAAGTGCTCCTAGACCTTTCTTCTTCAGGCTATTTCCTTCTCATTGCTGGGCTTTTCCTACTTTATCCTCTTTGTGAAAACCTCTGGTGCCTTAGAAGGGTCCCTGGTTTTTCCACCCTCCAACTGCACAAGGCTGTGGGCCCTCTGGCCACCTGCTGCTGGAGGGAGGTCATCTTTGGATGACAGCTGAGAGGCTCAGGACAGAACAGCTGGGCTGCTTTACCCTTGCCCCCTGCTTTGGCTGATCGCCCCTCTTGCAGGTGACTGTTGCTTAGGGTTGGGGAAGAGAAGACAAGACTGGGTAGACAAATGGCCCTTACTGACCTGAGCCATTCTGCCCACAGACTACAGTGGCCCACTGTATCTCTGTGAGCCAAGACTACATCTTCTGTGGCTGTGCTGATGGCACTGTGCGCCTTTTCAACCCCTCCAACCTGCATTTTCTCAGCACCCTGCCCAGACCCCATGCCCTGGGGACAGACATTGCCAGCATCACTGAGGCCAGGTGAGCTATGTGGGTCCCCTGCCTCCATTCAGAGCCTCACCCTGTGCCCAGCCTCCTTTTTCAGTGCTTCAGGGAACTGGGCCCCCACACATCTGTTAGTTTGCCGCACTGTGGGGGCTTGTGTGTTGCAATGAGGCTGAAAGCTATACCACCAATATCTCAGATACCAGCAGAGTCACCCATGGTGGACAGGTTTCAGCTGAGGTTCCAGACTAAGACAGACTAGGGAGTAGGACCTGGTGAACCACTCCCAAAACAACTAGCCATTGAAAACCCTATGAATAGCAAAGAAACACTGTCAGATATAGTCCTGGAAAATGAGCCCCCCAGGTTGGAAGGCACTCAAAACACTACTGGGGAAGAGTTGCCTCCTCAAAGTAGAGTCTACCTCAATGACGGAAATGGAGTAAAGCCCTGGGAACCTCCATTTGCTGATGTGGCATGACTCAAAATGAGGAGAAACAACTGTAAGCATCCATTAATAATTGGAACATGGGATGTACGTAGTATGAATCTAAGAAAATTAGAAATCATTAAAAGAGAAATGGAGTGCATAAACATTGACATTCTAGGCATCAGTGAGCTAAAATGGACCAGCATAGGCTATTTTGAGTCAGATAATCATATGGTCTACTATGCTGGGAATGACAAACTAAAGAGAAATGGGGTTGCATTCATCATCAAAAAAGACATTTCAAGATCTGTCCTGAAATACAATGCTGTCAGTGATAGAATAATATCCATATGCCTACAGGGAAGGCCAGTTGAGCTGGGCGTGGTGGTGCATGCTTGTAATCCCAGTGGTTCAGGAGGCAGAGTCAGGAGGATCACAAGTTCGAGACCAGAGGCAGTCTGCATAATTTAGTGAGACCCTGTCTC